>JARGCV010000514.1:0-167500 GCA_034064705.1 Bothrops alternatus | reverse complement strand
GTTTTCTGGACAACAGGAGAGAGGCTGTTCCTTGGAAGGACAGCTACTGAAGCTGAAGCTCAGATACTTCAGCCACCAAATGAGGACTCCTTGGGAAAGACCCTGATGTTGGAAAAGATGGAAGGCAAAAGGAGAAGGGGACAGCAGAGGAAGAGATGGTTAGATAGCATCATTGACTCAATGAACGTGAATTTGGGCCAACTCCAGTATACAGTTGAGAATAAGGGGGTCCTAGCATGCTGTGGTCCATAAGGCCAAGAAGAGCTGGACTTGACTTAGCAGCAGACCAACAGCAACAACAATCCTATAGGTGTTTAGGCATCAAGTTAGATAACCAGCAGCATCCTGAACGGAGCTCAGAAACCAAATGATGTCCAGTGCATAGACTTGTGTATTAAATATATGTTTATATGTTCCAAAATCCTATGGCAATTAGGCCCCATCTATGCTTTTATCTTCCTGGACTCCCAGATCACCACAGATGGGGACTGCAGCTAAGAAATTAAAAGATGCTTGCTCTTGGGGAGGAAAGCTATGTCAAATCTAGACAGCATACTAAAAAAGCAGAGACATCACCCTGCCAACAAAAGTGCGTATAGTCAAGGCTCTGGTTTTCTCAGTTGCAATGGATGGCTGTGAAAGTTGGACCATGAGAAAGGCTGAGCGCCAAAGAATTGAGGCCTTTGAACTCTGGTGCTGGAGAAGACTCCTGCGAGTCCCCTGGACTACAAGGCGATCAAACCGGTCAGTCCTGGAGGAGATCAACCCCGACTGCTCTTTAGAAGGCCAGATCCTGAAGTTGAAGCTCAAGTACTTTGGCCACCTAATGAGAAGGAAGGACTCCCTGGAGAAGAGCCTAATGCTGGGAAAGATGGAGGGCAAGAGAAGAAGGGGAACAACAGAGAATGAGGTGGCTGGATGGAGTCCCTGAAGCAGTAGGCGTGAGCTTCAATGGACTCCAGAAGATGGTAGAAGACAGGAAGGGCCTGGAGGAACGTTGTCCATGGGGTCGTGAGGGGGTGGAGACGACTTCGCAACCAGCAACAACAACAATGCTTTTCTGACTTTGGGCCTCTTAAATTAGCTGCGAGAATGGATGACATAATCCGTGTAAGAGACCCGGGCCTGTTCTTGAAACATTCCTGATGAAATTGGAATAGCCAAATTGGGACTAATGAGTGGGAGAAAGGCTTTGCAGCCACGGAATGTTAACACCGGTAAGTAAAGAAACAAACACCATTTATAAAAATCAAGCCAGCCCCCTTCTCTCCATGCTAGCCTTGTTTGTTTATTACTGGCAAGGGTAGTTAAGTCTGAATTATTTATGGCCATCTTCCACTGCAGGCTAAACCCGTGTTTGGGAGTCAATATTTCATAGAAGTAATGATGTCTGGCTAATATTGAATCTTGCTATCGTCCGTTCCGATTTCCATTCTTAAGAAATTCAGCAAGGATTCAGTGCAGTTTTCACGATTAGGTCTTTCTGAAGCTGAAGAGAAGGGATGGTCAGGATCAAAGGGTATCTGCAGAGACATCAAAAAAAAAAGATGGCAGTTGTGGCTACACAGTGAAAGTCCTGACTTTTCAAAATTATTTTGCATGTGGGAGATTTGTAAAACATCGGTGGGTCTTAGGTTACCCAGTGATATCCACCATCTTGGCTTTTGTGGCCATCTGACTCTCCACAGATGCCCCTACATGCGGCTTGCTCCTTATGCAAAACTTCATTTTGGGAAAGAGAACAATAGGCACACAATGCAATATAATATGTACTGGGTTAAGAACAGGACCTGTTGTACAACAGCATCAAATAACAATGGTTGAGGCTGTCAGAAGGGCAGGGAGGAGGAGGAGGAGGAGGAGGAGGAGGAGGAGGAGGAGGAGGAGGAGGAGAAAGAAGAAGGAAGAAGGAAGAAGAAGGAAGAGAAGGAGGAGAAGGAGAAGGAGAAGGAGAAGGAGAAGGAGAAGGAGAAGGAGAAGGAGAAGGAGAAGGAGAAGGAGAAGGAGAAGGAGAAGGAGAAGGAGAAGGAGGAGAAGGAGAAGAAGAAAAAGAAGAAGAAAAAGAAGAAGAAAAAGAAGAAGAAAAAGAAGAAGAAAAAGAAGAAGAAGAAGAAGAAGAACTCCTTGCTCTTTCCCGTTTCAGATGTGTCCTACACTTTGACTCTTATGGGGACCTTGGTGCGCTCTGAACGTGGTGGTTTTCTTGCAGACATTTCATGACCCAAACTACATAACATCCTCAGTGCTAGAAGGGAATGGGGTTTGTGGGGAGGGGGAGGAAGAAGAAGAAGAAGAAGAAGAAGAAGAAGAAGAAGAAGAAGAAGAAGAAGAAGAAGAAGAAGAAGAAGAAGAAGAAGAAGAAGAAGAAGAAGAAGAAGAAGAAGAAGAAGAAGAAGAAGAAGAAGAAGAAGAAGAAGAAGAAGAAGAAGAAGAAGAAGAAGAAGATTATTCACTTAACTACTGTGTGAACTAACTTAGCTGCAATGATTCACTTAACAATTGTGGCAAGGTTGTAAAACGGAGCAAAAATTACTTAGCAATTGTCCCGCTTAGCAACAGAAATCTGAGCTCACTTGTGGTCATAAGCCGGGAATGACCTGTAAACAGTGACCGTACCTGACAGGACTGTATAATTTAATGCAAAACATGGAATATACCAGTTACACTAAGTGAGATGGGCCTGTCTTGGCTCACAATTCAATTACTTCTGGACTTGAAGCTATGAAGCTACCGGTATGAAAGAGATGCTTAAAGAAGAGGAGAGAGTGGCAGAGAAATTTTTCACTAGTTGAACATGGATGTTGTGTCTTCAGCCAGCATCACGTTTTCCCTGTTCGTAGCAGAGGTACCATAATTGGACAGTGTTGCAGTGTTGGGTGTGTACAGTAGTGGCCAAAATTGTGGAAACCTTTTGGGAAAAGTGTTCACTAGAAATGCCACCTTTGGTTAAGTTTCCACCCATTTTTCTTCTAATTTCTTTATAACTGTAGCCTTGTTCACTGAATAAATACTATTTTACATCACTTTCTGGGCAACCAGTCAACTCTTTGCACCATGACTTTAATTTTATTACGTTTTACAAGCTCACTCAATGAAAGAACACAAAAAAACCCAACCAACTTGATAGTGATCACATAACACACTGACCAATGTCCTCCTCTCAGCTTCAATATATGACATCAATCACTGAATCCTACCATGATCTGATTGGCTCATGGCCAAAACAAGATGACCCTTGATTGGCTCTCTAAACACTCATGCTCATTGGCTACAATCAGGTGAAGGAAAGCTCCCTGAGATCAACCTAAGCAAGTTCTGCTTCCTTTTTCCAGTTATTGGCTATAACTTTTCACAGAATACAGTACAGATAATTGAACAAACTTTGTTGCATTACATTCTTGATTAAATTATCTTTCCATTGATATATAATTTTATGGTATATTCCCCCCCCCCAAAAAAAGTGGTGTAATTAGCCATCAAACCTCAAAAAATACACTTTCCCCAAAAGGTTTCCACAATTTTGGCCACTACGGTACATGAAAAGCTACCACCAAGAAAGTACGGGTAGGTCCCCAACGTACGACCAACAATTCTGTGGCTAAGTGAGACATTTGTTAAGTGCCCCATTTTTGTTCAGTGAATCATGCGGTCGTTAAATTAGCTCCCTGGTTGTTAAGTGAATCTGACTTCCCCGTGGACTTTGCTTGTCAGAAGTCACAAAAGGGGATCACTTGAACCCCCGGGGGGACACCGCGACCATCATAAATATGAACCGGTTGCCGAGTGTCTGACTTTTGATCCCATGATCGTGGGAATGCTGCAAGTATGAAAAAGGCTCATAATTCACTTTTTTTTCCAGTGCCGTTGTAACTTTGAGTGGTCACTAAACGAACTGTTGTGAAGTCCAGGACTAGCTGTAGTAGGGTAACTAGACCCACAAGGTGGCTTAGCAAAGAACAGCTTTGTGTGTTTGCAGTGTAAAAAGACGCTGGCTCCTGGGAAGGAAAGCTATGGCAAATCTAGACAGCATACTAAAAAAAACAAAGACATCACCCTGCCAACAAAAGTGCATCGTCAAGGCCGTGGTTTTTCCAGTTGCAATGTATGGCTGTGAATGTTGGACCATAGGAAAGGCTGAGCGCCAAAGAATGGAGGCCTTTGAACTAGGGTGCTGGAGAAGACTCCTGCGAGTCCCCTGGACTGCAAGGCGATCAAACCGGTCAGTCCTGGAGGAGATCAACCCAGACTGCTCTTGAGAAGGCCGGATCCTGAAGTTGGAACTAAAGTACTTTGGCCACCTAATGAGAAGGAAGGACTCCCTGGAGAAGAGCCTGATGCTGGGAAATATGGAGGGCAAGAGAAGAAGGGGACGACAGAGAAGGAGGTCGCTGGATGGAGCCACTGAAGCAGGAGGCGTGAGCTTCAATGGACTCCAGAAGATGGCAGAGGACAGGAAGGACATGACTTCGCAACTAACAACAACAGTGTTGTGGTTTTGTGGCTGAGGAAGGGCATGGTTCAGAGCGCATTGTGTATTTTGTGTGTGCCATTCTGTTCGTTCTCAGGCCTGACTGCCTATTTATTTCCATTTGGGGAGGCTAGTCTCGCTGCTTTCTTATGATTTATCACTCCAGCTGGCCTAACCATAATTGTTCTATTTCTGTTAAGGATGATTTTATCTTCAGTAGCATCAAGAGAATGGAAGTGAAGGATCCATTTTTTTAATAAAAAAAAATAAGTACAGGGAAGTTATGTAATCAATATTTATAGCCCTCTAAAATATTTAGAATGTTTAAATATATATATTTATATTTTTCCACTCGGTGTAATTGCATTTGAATAGCAAATTCATCTTTTTATCACTGGAGGTTTTTGTGTGCGCTCTCTCATTTGCTCTCTCTCTCTCATTCTCTCCCACAAAAACATTCTCTCTCTTTCTCTCTCACTCTTTCTCTCCCTCATTTTCTCTCTCTCTTTCTTTCACTTTCATTCTCTTATACACACACATTCTCTCTCCTTCCCTCTCTCTCTCCTTTTCTCTCTCTTTCCTCTTTCTCTCTCATGCACTATTCTCTCTCTCTCTTTCTCATTTTTGTACTCTCTCATTATCACTCTCTCTCATTCTCCCCCACAAACACATTGTCTCTCTTTCTCTCTCATTCTTTCATTCTCTGTCCCTCATACACACATTCTCTCTCTCTCATTTTCATTCTCTCTCATTATCTCTCTCTCATTCTCCCCACAAACACATCCTCTCTCTTTCTCTCTCATTCTTTCATTCTCTCATTCTATCTCCCTCATACACACATTCTCTCCCTCATTTTCATACTCTCTCATTATCTCTCTCTCATTCTCCCCCACAAACACATTCTCTCTCTTTCTCTCATTCTCTCCCTCATTCTCTCCCTCATTCTCTCTCATTCTTTCACTCTCATTCTCTTATACACACACATTCTCTCTTTCTCTCACTCATTCTGTCTCTCCTTCTCTCTCCCTCTCCCTCTCTCTTGTTGTCTCTCACTGTTTTTCTCCTTCCCTCTCCTTCGCTCTCTCTCCTTTTCTCTCTCTCTCATTCTCTTTCTCTCCCTCATACACATTCTCTCTCATTCTTTCTCTCTCACATCTGTCTCTCTTTCCCATTCTCTCCCTCACTCTCTTTTTTGCATTCTCTCTCTCATTGCCTCTCTCCTTCTCCTTCTCCCTCTCTCTCTTGTTCTCTCTCACGTGGTTTCTCTCCTTCCCTCCTCCTCCTCCTCCTCCTCCTCTTCTTCTTCTTCTTCTTCTTCTTCTTCTTCTTCTCCTCCTTCTTCTTCTTCTCCTTCTCCTTCTTCTTCTTCTTCTTCTTCTTCTTCTTCTTCTTCTTCTTCTTCTTTTCTCTCTCTCTCTCTCTCTCTCTCTCTCTCTCTCTCTCTCTCTCTCTCTCTCTCTCTCTCTCTCTCTCTCTCTCTCTCTCTCATTCTCTGTTTCTTCTTTTTGATCATGGCTTCTGACAAAGGTTGAAAACCAGTGTGCCCAGTTTGTGTGTGGGGGGGATGTAGGAAACATAAACATACAGCACAATCCATATGGAAAGTGTTATAAACTGACAGCCACAACAAGACAGCCAAAATTAGTCTGCTTGATCATCAGAGATTGCAGGTGAATGGAGAAAACTCAACAGGCTACAAAGCTGGCTGAAACTGAGACATTACAAGAATTGTGGAAATAGAGCAATTACAATGGTACTATAGAGGAAAGAAAAAATGCACCCATGAGTTAAGTTCAACTTGTGGTGAGTATGTGAATAAACCAACGAACTTTTTGTTTGTTACAATTAGAACAGAACAGAACAGAATAGAAAATATGGAATGGAATGGAGTGGAGTGGAGTGGAGTGAAGTAGGGTAGGGTAGGGTAGGATAGGGTAGAACAGAACAGAACAGAACAGAACAGAACAGAATAGATAGAATAGAGTAGAAAATATGGAGTGGAGTGGAGTGGAGTGGAATTGAGTGGGGTAGGGTCGGGTAGAACAGAACAGAACAGAACAGAACAGAACAGAACAGAACAGAACAGAACAGAACAGAACAGAACAGAACAGAACAGAAAATATGGAGTGGAGTGGAGTGGAGTAGGGTAGGGTAGAACAGAACAGAACAGAATAGATAGAATAGAGTAGAAAATATGGAGTGGAGTGGAGTAGAGTGGAATTGAGTGGGGTAGGGTAGGGTAGGGTAGGGTAGGTAGGGTAGAACCAAACCGAACCAAACAGAATAGAACAGAACAGAATATAGCTTGCCTTTCCCTGGGAACAAGTACATAACTTTTACTGTCCTTGGGAGTGGTCAGGCATATCTCTCTTGCAGCTCTGCAAGGACTCAAGGCTAATTCCCCACTTGACCCCTCTTTGCAGCCTGGCTGACAGTTTCCCAACATCAGGTTCCATTTGTTGCTGCACTTGAACCTGTTCAACAGTGAGTGGCAGCTAAAACTCTATGGTGAACTTCACATTACGGTTCCCACAGAAATCCGTGGCAAACATCTTTTGCATCCTTAACGTTAGTAGCTTCCTATTATTTCATTCCCCCTACTCTAAGTTCTCTCTTGTCTTTTCTTTTCCCTGTCCTACACTGCAATTTTGTGCTGTATCTTGGCATATTCGGGTCTTTCCCCGTGTAAGATTGAGAGTATCTGCACGTCTTGGCATATTCGGGTCTTTCCCCGTGTAAGATTGAGAGTATCTTGGCGACGTTTCGATGAGGTCCCACTCATCATCTTCAGGCTGGGGTCTTTGGCTTCATGCTTGTGCAAGCAAAGTGTGATCGGAGCTGCCATCTCTCTATATATATTGGTGGGGTGTGTGGAGTGCTGGCTTAGTTGCTGTAGGTGGGTTGGTTGGCTGTGTTGGAGTTATTGTTTGTGGATTGTTCAGCTGTTTTGTAACATTTTAGATATATTTTATTAATTTTATAATTTTAACAATAAATGCTTAATAATTAGATAAACAAAAAGAATTCCAGAATAAAAACATACTTATACAACTCTACTTAATACATTCTTGTTCATCTTTCTATTGCCCTCTCCCACAGAAAACAAAAATCAACATACATTCATTTAGATTCATATATACAATACTTTAAATGAAATAAAACAAATACCTACACTTGACTATAGGTGCTGCTCGAACATCACCCCCCACACCACATCCACCCTCTCTCTTCCTCCCTATCTTCTCATCCTACTTCCCTCTTCCTCCACCTCTCTCCTTCCCTCTCTCTCCACTTCCTCTTCTCCTCCAACCTTCCTACTTCCTTCTCCCCTCTTACACTCTTCCCTCCACCCTTCAGATGTAGTGCAGAGGTGATGTCCGAGCGACACCCCTCTCCAAATTTCTCAGTAAATATTTATTATTATTATATATTACAGGTATTACAATTGAGTACAAAACCATCTAACACCCCCCCCAACCTTCCCCCCCCACCTTCCCGGAGTGAAAACAGGGTAGTTTTAAAAAAATTATTATATAAATCCTAATAAAAATTAAGTATATGCTAAATACAATTTCTTGGATTGATATTTCCCTTGAATATACTCTATCCATTTTTTCCATTCCAACATATATTTTTCATTTGAATGATCTTTCAAATATGCAGATACTTTGGCCATTTCCACCAAATTTATAACTTTCAAAGTCCATTCTGCAATAGATGGTAATTCTGCTTTCTTCCAATATTGTCCCACCAACAGTCTCGCTGCTATATGCAAATCAAAGGAGATAGGGGGAAAAAATAAACACAGAGAGCAGAGGCTCTCCAAACAGTCCAGTAATTGGCAGAATGTAGATCATTAACTACCAGCGCTCGGTGAAAACTCGGAGAAGAAAATGAGATTTTTGTCTGGCTGAAATGAAAGGGAAAACAGAGCAGGGGCTTTCATTCTGTGAAACAATGGCTTTCTTTGAAATTTCAAATAAAGCTGAGGATTTTCTTCGCATACAATTCATTAATAAACGGAAGCTCGGAAACAAAGGGCAGTCTCTGCGCCTCATCAGAATGGCATCATCAGGATGGTGAACGAGAGGAATGCATGTCCCTGTGATCCTTAGAAGGGGGAGGGGCTTGAAAAGAAATCTTGGTAATGGCCACCAATGTTTTGACCTAATCAGATCTTTGCTTCGTTCCAGAAGACCCCGTTGGGATGAAAATGAAAACATTGTCTCAATTTGCTATTCCGTTAGTCAAAGGCCATCGAGAATGAGGCACTTTGACCTTGGTTTAAATTGTCTGTCCGCACAACGTTTGGCATAAGGAGAAGGCCAGCAAGGGTGCTGTCCTGAATTATGTACAAAGGATCTTTTGCGGCAAATGGTAGACAGCTGCGAGCGCTGTACTGCAGGATAGCGATACATGTTCACCCTAAACAAATACAGGGGGGGCCTATCTATCTCCAGTCTACAACACAGTCTTTTCAATAGTATTCCAAGAAAGCTCTACACCCATTTGCACTACTCAGCTGACCCTGAGGACACAGATAAATCTCCAGGTGGCCTCAACAACTCTCTAAAAGGATGCAAAGGACTAGCTGTCTGCAAGGAGTATAAATCTTTCCATTCCCCACCATCCAATCAGAGCTGAAGAAGCTTCTTGGATGAGAAGCGAAAATGTCTTCAAAGAAAAACAAGAAAGTCCAGTTGCCTCCTGAAATAAGCACTTTTGGAACTAAGTAAATAACATGAGTTGTAGTCTCCAAGGCCAGATCCTTGGGGCTACCATCTATATTTTTTATATATTTTTATATTTGTTTAAACTTATATGCCGCCCTTCTCCTAAGACCCAGGGCGGCTCACAACAACAATACAAGTAAAAAACATAACATGAAATCAATTAAAATTACTACTTACAATAAAAACTAGAAAATTTATTACACTCATACCACACACAATCACAGTCAAAGGCCCAGGGGCAGAGTGCAGCTGACACACCCCAAACCTGTCTGCATAAATGTGTCTTTAACAATTTCCGGAAAGCTAGGAGGGAGGAAGCAGTGCGAACCTCTGAGGGAAGCTGATTCCAGAGGGCTGGGGCAGCAACGGAGAAGGCCCTTGCCCTAGGACCCGTCAGATGACATTGCCTAACAGACGGGACTCGTAGGAGGCCAACCCTATGTGCCCTAACCGGTCACTGGGATTCATGAGGCAGAAGATGGTCCCGCAAGTATCCTGGTCCATTGCCATAAAGGGCTTTATAGGTTATAACCAACACTTTGAATTGTGTTCAGAGACCAATTGGTAGCCAGTGCAGCTCACGGAGAGCTGGAGTAATATGAGCATGTCTTGGGAGACCCAAGACGGCTCGTGCGGCCGCATTCTGGACTACTTGCAGTCTCTGGACATTCTTCAAAGGTTGCCCCATGTAGAGAGCATTACAGTAGTCGAATCTCGAGGTGACAAGGGCATGGGTGACTGCGAGGAGTGACTCCCGGTCCAAATAGGGCCGCAACTGATGCACCAGGCGAACCTGGGCGAATGCCCCCCTCGCCACAGCCGAAAAATGGTGTTCCAAACTTAGCTGTGGATCGAGGAGGACACCCAAGTTGCGAACCCTCTCCGAGGGGGACAAAACTTCTCCCCCCAGGGTGATGGACGGACAGTTGGAATTGTCCTTGGGAGACAGAGCCCATAGCCGCTCCGTCTTGTCGGGATTGAGTCTGAGCCTGTTGGCACCCATCCAGACCTCAACAGCCTCCAGGCACCAGTTTATCACTTCCACTGCTTCGCTGTAATGACGCAGGGTAGAGATATAAAGCTGAGTATCAGTATCAGTATATCAACTGAGGGGGAGGGATATGACATCGTCCATCTCCAGTCAACAACACGATCCTTTCAGCAGTTCCAAGAAGGCTCTACACCCATTTGCACCACTCAGGTGACCTTGAGGATGTAGATAAACCTCCAGGTGGCCTCAAGGAAGCAAAGGACCAGCTGTCTGCAAGGAGTATAAATCCTTCCATTTCCCCACCATCCAGTCAGAGCTGAAGAAGCTTCCTGGATGAGAAGGGAAACGTCTTCAGAGAAAAACAAAGGAAGTCCAGTTGCCTCCTGGAAAAAGTACATTTGGTCTTCTATTAAGACATCTCAGTGTCTTGACTGATCACTCAAAGGCCCAAAAAAAGCAACCTATAAAAGTCATTTCCTCTGAGTCTATATTTTCTTTCTTCTTTTTTTAGCCCATCTTATAGCTTGATGCAAAACAAAGCCCATCTTAACTGGGTTTTCCCTTCTGGGTGAGGCTATACAATAAACAATCCCATCTGTAACCACAATAAATGGTGTTATTTCCCACCGTACCCCACTCTCGTTTTTTTCAGAAGCTTCGCTGCTCCCAAACAGCATCTGCCTTGGGACTTCATTTTTAGCTCTGGAACAAGACATTCTTCAAAACAACAGACTGTGGTTTGTGATCACCCTTTGTAGGCAAGATGGATGCTTTGATAACAAAGTTTGCTTTGGGCCAAGATAGAACATAGAACCTAGAATAATAGAGCTGGAAGGGAGCTCAGAGGTCTTCTAGTCCAGCCCTCTTCTAGTCTCCAGCAGGAGACCCTATTTCAGACAAGTGGTTGTCCAGTCTCGTTTTTTTTTTTTTTTAAAGCCTCCAGTGATGGAGTGCCCACAACTTCTGAAGGTTAATTGCTCTCACCATTGGGAAGTTTCTCCTTAGTTCCAGGTTGCTCCTCTCCTTGGTTAGTTTCCATCCGTTGTCTCTTGTCCTCCCTTCAGCGGCTTTGGAAAAGAAGTTAACCACCTTTTCTTTGTGGCAATCCCTCAAATATTGGAACACTGCTATCATGTCACCCCTAATCCTTATCTTTATTAAACTAGACATACCCGATCCCTGTAACCGTCCATTCATTTTAGCCTCCAGTCTCCTGATCATTTTTATTGCTCTTCTCTGCCCTCTTTCCAGAGAGACTCAACATCTGTTTTGTATTGTGGTGACCAGAACTAGATGAAGTATCCCAAGTGTGGTCTTACTAAGGCTGGGTAAAGTGGAACTCTATGCGATTTTGATTCTATCCCTCCATTAATGCAGCATAGGATTGCATTGGCTTGGATAGGGTGTCTATACAGGACAGCTTTCTATCTCTGTTTAGGACAGGAGTAGGCAACCTTGGCTCTTTTATGATTCATGGACTTCAACTCCCAGAATTCCTGAGCCATGCTGACTCAGAAATCCTGGGAGTTGAAGTCCATGAGTCATAAAAGAGCCGAGGTTGCCTACCCCTGGAAAACAGAGAATGTTTCTAGATTATTCTTGAGCCATCAACTGACCATCAGGTTTCCTCAGAATCACCCCTCTATATGCTGCATGCTAAACCATACTGTCAACCTAGCCATGTATCAAAGCTTACCCCAGCTCTGCCCCTCTCCCAGTTGAGGAGGAGTGATTGGAGGATGTTCTTCTGCCAGCTGGTGACCTTTGGTGGAAGAAGACCAACCTCTGTCTTAATAGATCAACTCCATCTTTGGAGACTGAGGATGGAAGGTCGAAGAAGTATCGGCAGGACTTGGACTGTTCCATACATCTCATTATTCATCCTTTCTGATATTGGTAGGACAATGAATGCATGACTAAATATTTCCTATTATCACCAAAATTCACCTTTTGCATGCAATGCCTTCTCTTCCATCCTGCTATTTATAAACTCAGCAGAACAACCAAGAGAGATTCAAGTGGATCTCTGTGTGTGTGTGTGTGTGTGTGTGTTTGTGTGTTCTGAATTTTCTTTGTCATTAACCAATTTGATCTGTGCTTCAATGCACCCATGTCTGTGCTTCCTTTGGCCTCACAATATTTTCCTTTTTTAAAAGTAATAGCGTTGTATCTGTATTCTCCCAGTGCAATCCCATTTCCACGTGGCAGAATACAGTGCAAATGTCAGAGTAATTTTGGCAATTGCTGCTGGTCTATTTCTACTTAGGAGAGACTGCATATGAGACCCCACTTAGCTGTCTGAAATACCATGAATGTCACCCAGACATGGTCAATCTATCAGTATTCCTCCCACTCGAGTCTTCTTCTCACAACATGGTTAACCCTATCAGTGACTTACCCAGGGAAATCTCCTCAACCAGAGCTTCAGAAAATACCCAGTCACATTAATAGAATATTAGAATATTCTTTATTGGCCACGTGTGATTGGACACACAAGGGATTTGTCTCTGGTGCATAAGCTCTCAGTGTACCTTACAAGCAACAAAGTGATAAATCATAAATTATAAGATGCAATCACAGATTATAAGATACAACCCACAAAGTGATGGTCATAAGATAGGAGTAAGTAATAGGGAAGATTATAACCTATAAAGTCCTATATGGCAATGGGCCAGGATACTTGCGGGACCGTCTTCTGCCTCATAAATCCCAGCAACCGGTTAGGGCACATAGGGTTGGCCTCCTACGGGTCCCGTCTGTTACACAATGCTGTTTGGTGGGACCTAGGGTTAGGGCCTTCTCTGTTGCTGCCCCAGCCCTCTGGAATCAACTTCCCTCAGAGGTTCGTACTGCTCCTTCCCTCCTAGCTTTCCGAAAACTTTTAAAAACACATCTATGCAGACAGGCTTGGGGCGTGTGAGCTGCGCTCGGCCCCTGGGCCTTTGATTGGGACTGTATGTTGTATGAGTGGGTATAGTTTTATTGTTTTTTATATTGTATATTATTATTTTAACTAATTTATATTTTGTACTTGTATTATTTGCTGTGAGCCGCCCTGAGTCTGAGGAGAAGGGCGGCATATAAGTCAAAATAAAGTAAAGTAATAAAGTAAAGATGAGAAGGATACTAACAACACAGTCCTACTACATGATTAGGTATAAGGCAGTGCTGTGGGAGTTAGACGTTCAGCAGAGTGAGGGCACATGGGGGAAAATGTTTTTGGGTCTAGTTGTTTTAGCATGTAATGCCCTATAGCAGTGGTGGCAAACCTATGGCACGCATGCCAGAGGTGTCACCCAGAGCCATCTCTGTGGGAAGGGTACCGTTGCCCCAGCCCCACCTCCTCCTGCATCCCCCTCCTCACAAGCAGCCCCCCAGAGAGCTGTCCCCAGGCGTGGCCCACATGGAGCAGTGCAACCAAGCACATGGCAACTGGGCAGCAGGGACAAGTCTCTGCCCTCGCACCCCGTCATGCACAGATGATACTGCAGGGCACGGGCAGAGGGTGTGGCCACCATGGCACTGCAGGACTGCCTGGGGGAACTGCTGTGGCGGGCCATGGAGGCAGTAGAAGGCCCTGCGGGTGGGCGGGGTAGAGCGGGAGCGGGTGGGCGGTGGAGTAAGGTTGGGTGGGCAGTGGGGCAGGCAGCAGAGCAGGGTGGGCAGGGGGCAGGGCGGTTTTGGGGCACTCAGTGTCTAAAAGATTCACCATCACAGCCCTATAGCATTGTCCTTGTGCATCTTCAGTGCATCAGCTCTCAGTGTACATAAAAATAACAAAGCGATAAGTCACAGATTATAAATGATAAGATACAATCATAAACCATATAACAACAATGGACAAATTATATGGTACCAATAGGAGAAGGTAATAGGAAAGATGAGAGGTGAGCAAGATGAGAAAGAAGGATGAGAAGATACGTTTAACAGCAGTGCAGCTTACTACATCTTTGGGCTGAAGACAGTGCTGTGGGAATTAGGCATTTAGCAGAGTGATGGCATGGGGGAAGAAACTACCTTTGTGAGAGTGAAGGTTCATTCTCCAATTGACAAACAACTAAAATCATCGGCCACACTACCACCCGCCAGGCTCGTGAGTTCCTCAAAGCCTGGCCCTCCACAAGCAATTCTATCAACAGACACATCGACCCACAACCAGCCTATGAACCTCTCAGGATCCAAATCAACCACACAGCCCACCAGAGAGAGACAGCACCAGCCCTCAACAATCCCGCGCAATCCCCCGTCTCACCAGCAGTTCATCTCCCAATGACCCACACCTGATGTAACCAACCCATCACAAGACTCTCACTGATTACTCAAACCTGACTCATCACAAGACCCTCACTCGACACACCCACACCTGAAGCCCTTATAAACAGAAGAGCACTGATGCTGACATCCCCTAAACTCTGCTGAAGATGTTAGCTAGTCTGGTAACGAAACGTTCAAAAACCAACCCATGAGCTTAGAGGACGTACCTTCACCCTCATCCTACACCCGAGCTATAGGTATTTGCCACTATTGCAAAACTACCTTTGTGTCTAGTTGTTTTGTCAGGCAATGCCCTATAGCGCCATCTTGAGGAGAGAAGTTGAAACAGCTTATGTCCAGGATGTGGGGGGGTCTGTCAATATTTTCTCGACCCTCTTTCTGGCTTGTGCAGTATACAGGTCCTCAATGGAAGGCAGAAGAAGCTGTTTATTCGGCAGTCCTAACTATCCATTTTGATCTATGCCTGTCTTGGGTTAAAAAGTCCTTGCCAAAGATCTGATTTCTTTTTTTTCCCCACTGATTGTAGCCCACCTCCCTCCCCCCCCCACATAACCCATGAGATTTCAGCTCCAGCATGTCGGCATCTGGTGCTTGCCATCCTAAGATCACGTCACATGCATCACAATGTCACTGTGCATACGACATTGATGCATTTCGGTCAACAGATGCATCGTTTGCACAATGGTGGCAGGCTACATATAACATTTCTTGCTCTTATATCCTTCTGTGAATACCATCTGTTGGACAGGATGTTATTCCTCCAGTTTCTTCATTCCAGTATCCTATAGTAAGATTTGGGAGGGGGGGGGTTGTTGTTGTTTTTTTCTTGTAAGAGGAAAAAGATGATCGAATTATGCTTTTGACACAGTAGGAACTTCATGAATTAACCATGTCGTTGTCAGGGCCCACTTCAAAACCTCATCCTAAGAAAGCAGAACTCGTGGAAGCAGTTTCTTCCAAAAGAAACTTTTATTAGGAGAAGCTGATAGCAGGCATAATAGACAGGATCTGAGGGTTTCCCGCTCAGATTGATAGGTTAAAAGTGTCCCAAGCAAACTCCACCCCAATGGTTCATCTGTTCAGTTCACATGGGCCAATCCACATGTGTTAAGTCCATTGTAGAGAGATTTAACACACCACCCTTACTTAGATATATAACTTTATACATCTTTAGACATAGATAGATAGATAGATAGATAGATAGATAGATAGATAGATAGATAGATAGATAGATAGATAGATAGATAGATTTGATAGATAGATAGATAGATAGATAGATAGATAGATGGAGCCAGGTTGTTCACCAAAGCACCAGAGGGAAGGATGAGAAACAATGGTTGGAAACTGACTAAAGAGAGAAGCAATCTGGAATTAAGGAGAAACTTCCTGACAGTGAGGACAATCAACCAGTGGAACAGCTTGTCTCCAGAAATCATGGGCACTCCATCACTGGAGGTCTTTAAGAAGAGGATAGACAGTCACTTGTCTGAGATGGTATAGGTTCTCCTGCTTGAGCAGGGGGCTGGACTAGAGGACCTCCAAGTTCCCTTCCAGCTCTATTCTATTCTATTCTACTCTGCTCTATTCGACTTTGATCTACTCCTGTAGTATAGATCTTGGATTCCAACAGTGTTGGTAATAAGATGCCACCAATAGCTAACAGCAGGAAAAGGAAAGGAGGGTTCACATGCCACTGGCTAATTGAGTGGCTGGGTCTTGGCAGGGGTTTCTACAAGGTGTGATCCAAAAGTCAAGACAGCAGCCACAACCATACAATCAAAAGCAATCAGAGCTGTCCTTAGTGCTCTCCGAGTTTGGTGGTTTTTTTGCGGACATTTTATTACTCAACAGTGCTAGGACTGATGATGTTACCTTCTATTCTATTCTATTCTATTCTATTCTGTTCTGTTCTGTTCTGTTCTGTTCTGTTCTGTTCTGTTCTGTTCTGTTCTGTTCTGTTCTGTTCTGTTCTGTTCTGTTCTATTCACTGTACATTGCCGTATATTTTGCTATCATTTCGACCGAGAATTATACTTGGGACAAATCTAATGGTGCTCAGCCCCCAAATGGGAGCCAGCCATGCAAGCGTTTGACGGCAAAACAAGGCACAAAAGTTCAACTCTACAGTTGCAAAACTCTCTCCCAAATGGAGTTGTAATGAGTTCCAGTGTTTCAGTAGAAGCCTATTTGAAATGAAGGCCGTGTCGTCCATCAGCCCAGCTATTGCCTCCCTATATAAAGAACTGACAAATCTGATCAAGGGACTTAGCAGCAAAGTTCATCATTAGGCTGGCTTGAAAACTGTGAACCTTGAGCAGACCCGGAGATGGATTTCCCCTCTAATTGATGTCTCTGGGTCAATTCCAAACAATCTCAGGAATTGGAGTGGAAACGATTGGGAGGTTCTCCCCCACCCTTTTGAAGGAAAATAAGAAAGGAATTTATCACACTAGTGAGCTGAGTGCCTCTTTTTTTGGGAGGGGCAATGGTAAACTAACACCAGAGAAACTAGGAACAGAACAGAACAAACTAGAGTAGAGTAGAGTAGAGTAGAGTAGAGTAGAGTAGAGTAGAGTAGAGTAGAGTAGAGTAGAGTAGAGTAGAGTAGAGTAGAGTAGAGTAGAGTAGAGTAGAGTAGGAATGGAATGGAATGGAATGGAACTGAATGGAATGGAATGGAATGGAGTAGAATAGAACAGAACAAACAGGACAGAGTAGAGTAGAGTAGAGTAGAGTAGAGTAGAGTAGAGTAGAGTAGAGTAGAGTAGAGTAGAGTAGAGTAGAGTAGAGTAGAGTAGAGTAGAGTAGATAGCTGCAGACTCCTCGCATCCTGGACACTAACTGTTCCAGCTTCCTCCCTCGGGATGGCGCTATTGGGCATTGTATGCCAGGGCAACTAGACACAGGGACAGTTTTTCCCGCTCCTGCCATCTCTCTGCTGAACACTTAATTCTCGCAGTTGACAAAATGGGGTGACTACTAAGTTCCATCTAATGTGTATGTATAGAGTGTGGCTGTAGTATTATTTATTCTTTTATGCCCTCTTATTACCCCCTTCTCTAGGATGCACACTTCTAGTAGTAGTAGTAGTAGTAGTAGTAGTAGTAGTAGTAGTAGTAGTAGTAGTAGTAGTAGTAGTAGTAGTAGTATGTTCTCTGCTGTTTTGCAAGTACACTGAGTGCTTCTGAACCAGAGAAAAATTTCTTGTGTGGTTAACCATACTTGGTCCAGTAAAGACTTCTCTTCTCTTCTCTTCTCTTCTCTTCTCTTCTCTTCTCTTCTCTTCTCTTCTCTTCTCTTCTCTTCTCTTCTCTTCTCTTCTCTTCTCTTCTCTTCTCTTCTCTTCCCTTCCCTTCTCTTCTCTTCTCTTCTCTTCTCTTCTCTTCTCTTCTCCTCTTTTCTCTTCTCTCCTCTCCTCTCCTTCCCTCCTCTTCCATTCCTTCTCTTCTCTTCTTGCCTCTCCTCTCCTCTCCTTCCCTCCTCTTCCATTCCTTCTCTTCTCTCCTCTCCTTCCCTCCTCTTTCATTCCTTCTCTTCTCTTCTTGCCTCTCCTCTCCTCTTCTTCCCTCCTCTTCCATTCCTTCTCTTCTCTCCTCTCCTTCCCTCCTCTTTCATTCCTTCTCTTCTCTCCTCTCCTTCCCTCCTCTTTCATTCCTTCTCTTCTCTTCTTGCCTCTCCTCTCCTCTTCTTCCCTCCTCTTCCATTCCTTCTCTCCTCTCCTCTCCTTCCCTCCTCTTCCATTCCTTCTCTTCTCTCCTCTCCTTCCCTCCTCTTTCATTCCTTCTCTTCTCTTCTTGCCTCTCCTCTCCTCTCCTTCCCTCCTCTTCCATTCCTTCTCTTCTCTTCTCCTCTTTTCTCCTCTCCTCTCCTCTCCTTCCCTCCTCTTCCATTCCTTCTCTTCTCTCCTCTCCTTCCCTCCTCTTTCATTCCTTCTCTTCTCTTCTCCTCTTTTCTCTTCTCTCCTCTCCTCTCCTTCCCTCCTCTTCCATTCCTTCTCTTCTCTTCTTGCCTCTCCTCTCCTCTTCTTCCCTCCTCTTCCCTTCCTTCTCTTCTCTTCTCTTCTCTTTCTCTTCTCTCCTCTCCTCTCCTCTCCTCTCCTCTTCCATTCCACTCTGCTCCACTCCATTCCATTCCATGAACAAAAAACACAGAACGTAGAATAACAGAATTAGAAGGGACTTTGGAGGTCATATAATCCAACCCCCTCTTCGTGCAGGAGATCTTCTACCATTCCAGATAAGTCACTGTCCAGTCTCTTCTTAAACTCTCTTTATCATTCCATTCCATTCTAATCCTGTTTTTAAAAAAATGGTTGATAGAGGCAAATAGAGAGAGAAGGAGGGAGGGAGGGAGGGAGAGAAAGAGACTTAGCCTGGGGAACATAATTTGATCTGTCTTGATTTTTAATGTAAAACGGTTCAATTTCCCCAGCTGACTCATTAGGCAAAAGAACATAACATCTACTCTTTGGTATTTTCACTTATCATACATTCTCTCCCCCTCCCATCCTCCCCCCACCTCAAATGGCAGATATTAAGGGAAAATCTACATAAAGAGGTATGTGAAAATAGCATTGCCAAATGTATTTCCTTAGAGACGTTTGCTTGCCAAATGGATGTATTATGCAAAACCATGCAGAAAAAATGTATACAGTACATGGAAGCAACGGGCCAAACTGTAAATCTCAGTTTGAAATTAAAGCCTTAAGAAACCGCAAGGCTGAAATTAAATTTGGGATCTGTAGGCTAAGTCCACGAGTCAAACGTTGGCTAGGGGAATTCACACGACGAGCAGAAGGTTGGATGGAAGAAGACTTTTTAAGGCATGGGAAGCAATTGTCCCACATTGTTCTATGTTGATGAGATCTCCATCAAGCGTCGCTCCCAACTATGAGCACAGTAGACGAAGAAGGATTCAGCAGAATTGGAACAAGGATGATCAAGAGATTAATAGCTAATGTTCAAAAATAGAGATCGAAGAAGATGGAGGATGGAAGACTGGAAAGATGGTTCATGAGATATGGATGTCTTTTCAAAAGGCAACTGGACTTTCTTGGGGGGGAGTGGGGGGGCTTGATTGAGAATTGGTTGATTGAGGATTGCGAATCTCCACAGACAGGAGATATGGAGAAGCTACAAGGAATCAGAATAAAACATAGAAACTTAGGGGAAAAAAGCTGATCAAAGAGAGAAGCAATCTGGAATTAAGGAGAGACTTCCCGACAGTGAGGACAATTAACCAGTGGAACATTTGGGGGGGGGTGTTGTTGTTTTTCTTGTAAGAGGAAAAAGATGATTGAATTATGCTTTTGACAGAGTAGGAATTTCATGAATTAGTTAACCATGTCGTTGTCAGGGCCCACTTCAAAACCTCATCCTAAGAAAGCAGAACTCGTGCAAGCAGTTTCTTCCAAAAGGAACTTTTATTAGGAGAAGCTGATAGCAGGCATAATAGACAGGATCTGAGGGTTTCCCACTCAGATTGATAGGTTAAAAGTGTCCCAAGCAAACTCCACCCCAATGGTACATCCGTTCAGTTCACATGGGCCAATCCACAGATGTTAAGTCTGTTGTAGAGAGATTTAAAACATCACCCTTACTCAGATATATAACTTTATGCATCTTTAGACATCTATCTATCTATCTATCTATCTATCTATCTATCTATCTATCAGAGAGAGAGAGAGAGAGAGAGAGAGAGACAGAGAGAGAGAGAGAGAGAGAGAGAGAGAGAGAGAGAGAGAGAGAGAGAGAGAGAAAGAGAAAGAGAAAGAGAGAGGCAGAGGGGGGCAGGTTGTTCACCAAAGCACCAGAGGGAAGGATGAGAAACAATGGTTGGAAACTGACCAAAGAGGGGAGCAATCTGGAATTAAGGAGAAACTTCCTGACAGTGAGGACAATCAACCAGTGGAACAGCTTGCCACCAAAAATCGTGGGCGCTGGAGATTTTCAAGAAGAGACTGGACTATCACCTGTCTGTGATGGTATAGGTTCTCCTGCTTGAGCAGGGGGCTGGACTAGAAGACCTCCAAGGTCCCTTCCAGCTCTATTCTAATAAGAAAGTAATCTCACTTGTTCAGAAACCATTGACAAAACTGAAGGCAGAAAAAAAAAAGATCCAGTGATCTCTCAAGTCTGTCCTTTGAGTTTTTTGCTTGCTTTTTTTGTTCCTTTTTAAATTCTTATCATTTTTAATTATTCATTTTTATTGGGTTCGTTGCCTAGTCAGCCAGATGTTCAGACTGGATTTGACATTCTTATCCATCTATCGAGTCCTCCTCAAAGACCCGGGATAGGCAGAGGTTGATGTTTGATGGTGTTAGAGCAGTAAGCTGTTCCAAGTAAAGCTGCCTTTTGCAAAAAATTTTTTAAATAATAATAAAGTTGGAAGGGACATTGGAGGTCATTTAGGCCAACCCCCTGCTCAGGCAGGAAACCCTATATCATTTCAGACAAAAGGCTCTCCAGTCTCTTCTTAAAGACTTCCAGTGTTGGAGCATTCACAGCTTCTGGAGGCAAGGAGTTCCACTGGTTAATTGTTCTCACTGTCAGGAAGTTTCTCCTTAGTTCCAGGTTGCTTCTCTCCTTGATTAGTTTCCATCTGTTACTTCTTGTCCTGTCTTCAGGCACTTTGGAGAATAGCTTGACTCCCTCTTTTTTGGGGCAGCCCCTGAGATATTGGAAGGCTGCTATCATGTCCCCCCTCATCCTTCTCTTCATTAAACTAGAGACATACCCAATTCCAGCAACTGTTCCTTCTATGTTTTAGCTTCCAGTCCCCTAATCATCTTTGCTGCTCTTCTCTGCACTCTTTGTAGAGTCTCAACATCTATTTTACATCATGGTGGCCAAAACTGGATGCAGGATTCCAAGTGTGGCCTTACCAAGGCCTTGTAAAGTGGTATTAACCCTTCACCTGATCTTGATTCTATCCCTCTGTTAATGCAGCCCAGCACTGTGTTGGCCTTTTTGGCAGCTATAGCAAATGGCTGGCTCATTTCTAAGTGATTGTCCACTAGGACTCCGAGATCCCTCTCACAGTTACTACTATTAAGCCAGGTATCACCTTACTATACCTGTGCATTTGGTTTTTCTGACTGAGAGTGAATTTGTCAATGCCAACGGTGTTCAGGGGGTGCCTGAAAAGTTTTTTGGGATTGCCCCCAAGGTTCCCATTATTATTGGAACTAATTTGGCTTTCTTATATTTAGCAAAGATATTTATTTCTTATTTTCTTATTTTTTAGTTTACTGATGTTTTTTTTTTAATTGTCAGGTGATTGTCAGGTCACCCATGTCCTTGTCACCTCGAGATTCGACTACTGTAATGCTCTCTACATGGGGCAACATTTGAAGAATGTCCGGAGACTGCAAGTAGTCCAGAATGCGGCCGCGCGAGCCGTCTTGGGTCTCCCAAGACATGCTCATATCACTCCAGCCCTCTGTGAGCTGCACTGGCTACCAATTGGTCTCCGAACACAATTCAAAGTGTTGGTTATGACCTATAAAGCCCTTTATGGCAATGGACCAGGATACTTGCGGGACCGTCTCCTGCCCCATGAATCCCAGCGAGCGGTTAGGGCACATAGGGCTGGCCTCCTACGGGTCCCGTCTGTTAGACAATGTCATCTGCCTTGGGTTAGGGGCTTCTCTGTTGCTGCCCCAGCCCTCTGGAACCAGCTTCCCTCAGAGGTTTGTACTGCTTCCTCCCTCCTACCCGGTAGCTTTCCGGAAACTGTTGAAAACTTATTTATGCAGATAGGTTTGGGGCATGTGAGCTGCACTCTGCCCCTGGGCCTTTGACTGTGTCTGTGTGTGGTATGAGTGAAATAAATTACCTAGTTTTTATACTGTAAATTAGTAATTTTAATTGATTTATGTTATGTTTTTTTATACTTGTATTCTTGTTGTGAGCCGCCCTGAGTCTTGGGAGAAGGGCAGCATATAAGTTTAATAAATAATAATAATAATAATAATAATAATAATAATAATAAATAATAACACGTGTTGCTCCCAAACACGTTCAAACCCAGATGCTGACTAATATTGATTGGATGTCCACTTCTGATGTGGTTCAGAAATCAGTGAGGAAGATGAGTATGTGATCAGAATGTTAAGTCCCACGATAAGAGTCTGAAATACACAAATGCATTTAATCTTCTCAATTTAAAAAAAAGCAGTCATCTTGATCCTTTCTGCTTGCTTCTTTCCCTTCAAAGAATTCTCCAACTCAACCAAAATCAACTAATTCCTTTTCTGGGTGCCCAATACCCCACCCCCTTATTACCTTCAATTAATACCAGTAGCAATTCGGAAAGATTGGCAGATGAAAACAGTAGAGCCCTCTTAATATTGCGAAGCTTAATTGGAATGTCGTTGTGCAGCAGTGTTGTCTGGGAGATGTCATCTCTGTTCACACTTAGATGAAGGAGCTTGTGGGTTGTATTTCACCAGAGTGATTCCAGCTGCATGTCTGCAATGGCCAGAACTAAGGACGGTGTGAATTGTCACAAAGTTACTTTTTCAAGAGGCAACTGGACTTTCTTATTTTAAAAAAAAAAAACGTTTTTCTTCTCATCCAAGAAGCTTCTTCAGCTCTGACTGGATGGTGGGGAATGGAAGGATTTAGACTCCTTGCAGAGAGCTGGTCATTTGTCTTCTTTTAGAGCAGTGTTTCTCAACTTTGACAATTTTAAGGCATGTGGACTTCAACTCTCAGAATTCCACAGCCAGCATTGCTGGCTGTGGAATTCTGGGAGTTGAAGTCCACATGCCTTAAAATTGTCAAGGTTGAGAAACACTGTTTTAGAGAGTCGTTGAGGCCACTTGGACATTTAACTGTGTTTCCTGCAGCCCATTTGCACCACTCAGGTGGCCCTGAGGACACAGGTAAACCTCCAAGTGGCCTCCATGACTCTACAAGAATGCAAATGACCAGCTGTCTGCAAGGAGTATAAATCCTTCCATTTTCCCCACCCTCCAGTCAGAGCTGAAGAAGCTTCTGGGATTGAGAAGCGAGAAGTCTTCAAAGAAAAACAAGAAAGTCCAGTTGCTTCTTGAAAAAAGCATCTTTGGAACAACCAAGACCTGGATGACTGAGGATCTCCATAGATAAATAATAATAATAATAATAATAATAATAATAATAATAATAATAATAATAATAATAATAATAGGCGCCTTGGGTGCAATCCCAAAACAACCGGAGCACCACTTGAACACCATCATTGACATTGACAAATTCGCCCTTAGTCAATTGCAAAAGGCGGCCTTATTAGGAACTGCTTCCATCCTGCGACGAGATCTGTAATGCCATCAAACATCCACATCTGCTGCCTATCCCAGGTCCTGGGTAAGGACTCGATAGGTAGACAAAAAGCCAACTCCAGTCTGAACATCTGGCTGACTGTGTGATGAATAATAATAATAATAATAATAATAATAATAATAATAATAATAATAATAATAATAATAATAATAATAATAATAATAATAATAATAATAATAATAATAATAATAATAATAATAATAAAGTTGCAGGGACCTTGGAGGTCATCTAGGCCAACACCCTACTCAGGCAGGAAACACTATACCATTTCAGACAAATGGCTGTCCAGTCTCTTCTTAAAAGCTCCCAGTGTTGCAGCATTCACCGCGTCTGGAGGCAGGTTGTTCCACTGGTTAATAGTTCTAACTGTCAGGAAGTTTCTCCTTAGTTCCAAGTTGCTTCTCTCCTTGGTTAGTTTCCATCTGTTGCTTCTTGCCCTGCCTTCAGGCACTTTGGAGAATAGCTTGACTCCCTCTTTTTTGAGGCAGCCCCTGAGATATTGGAAGGCTGCTATCCTGTCCCCCCTCGTCCTTCTCTTCATTAAACTAAACATTCCCAATTCCAGCAACCGTTCCTTGTATGTTTTAGCCTCCAGTCCCCTGATCATCTTTGTTGCTCTTCTCTGTACTCTTTCTAGAGTCTCAACATCTTTTTTTACATCTTTTGCTGTATCCAGGGGAAATTCAATTTGTTCACAACAATGTTTCAGTTACAATTTCCCCCCCTCCCTATAGATTTTGCAACCCTTACATTATGATCCCATAACATATTTACTTGGGGTGGGGGGAATCAAGCTATGTTCACCCGTTGGCCAAAATTACACAGACCTAAGATTGCAGACTTCATTTTTTTTCCCTTAAAGCTATGTGAGCCATTGGCCTTTTGCTGTCTCCAGAGGAAATTCAGTTTGTTCATAACAATCTTTCGGCTAACAATTTTCCCCACTCCCTACAGATTTTGCATCTATTTATTGACTTTTAGGATTATCTTTGTTACCTTGGCATTTTAGTCAATTATTAACTCGGTAAAGACATGGTAACTAGTTTAGAGACCCCCCCACACACACACACTAAAACTTCTTTCATTGGTGTTATCTGCTCAGCGTGGTGAGAGTTCCTTCATCAAATCTCAGCCATTGTATCTTTGAAAGATGTTATTGTAAAGTATTAAAAAAACTTAAAAAATACAAACCTGATGCCTAATTTATGAGATGAACTCATCTGACAATCGAATGACCTTCTTTTTTTGGTCTAGTTATTAAACTGTGATCGGATAAAATGCTGGTGATACACTCCTTTTCATCGTGGATTTAATTTCCTACCCTGACATTTAGATTAAAAAAGAGTATGGACTGGGAGAGAGGGGGGGGAAATGCCATCAGCAGATCTGCCAGGATCCTTGGCCCTGTCTCTGGATTGACAGGTGTTTGTTTTTGAGTTTTTGCTGCTCCGGAGTGAACGCTTTTGTAATGTATATTATTTCTATTAAAAACAGAAATAACGACAAGTCTTCAGAGAATGTCACATGGACGACTGTTCAGTTGTCAATTCCGTCAATAACCAAGAATACCTAATACAGAATAACAGAGTTGGAAGGGACCTTGGAGGTCATCTAGTCCAACCCGCTGCTCAGGCAGGAAACCCTACACCATTTCTGACAAATGGCTGTCCAGTCTCTTCTTAAAAACTTCCAGTGATGGAGCATTCACCGCTTCTGGAGGTAGGTTGTTCCACTGATTAATTGTTCTCACTGTCAGGAATTTTCTCCTTACTTTCAGGTTGATCTTGGGAAAAAAATCTGGTGTCGCAGTGGTTAGAATGCTGTATTGCAGGCTAACTCTGCTGACTGCCAGCTGGTTCGATCCCGACCAGCTCAAGTTTGACCCGGCCTTCCATCCTTCTGAGGACCCAGTCAAATGAGGGAGCCAGATTGTTGAGGGCAATATGCTGACTCTGTAAACTGCTTAGAGAGGACTGTAAAGCATTGTGAAATGGTATATGAGTCTAAGTGCTCTTACTATTGGTCCTCTGTTGAGGATCAACCTTCAAGGCATGAAATTTGAAATATTCAACCCCATCCTATAGGACGGAGTTACTCTGTTTTTGCAGGGCACCTCAACGTAGATGTAGGAGAAGGACTGGCTCCTTATCTTTATTAGTGAGAACGCTTCTCCTTGCCCATCCCGCCAGGTCAGAGAAGGTGGAAATTTCTTCTTAGTTGTAGGTTAGATTGCTCCTTGATAAGTTTCCAACCGTTACTTCTTGTCTGGCCCTCAGGTGCTCTGACAATAGGTTGACCGTGGTGGTTAGAATGCAGTATTGCAGGCTAACTCTGCCCACTGCCGGGAGTTCAATCCTGACCAGCTCAAGGTTGACTCAGTCTTCCATCCTTCCAAGGTTGGTAAAATGAGGACCCAGATTGTTGGGAGCAAGAGGCTGACTCTATAAATTGCTTAGAAAGCACTGCAAAGCACTGTGAAGCAGGTTCACCAGTTGCACCCTTATTTGGACCGGGAGTCTCTACTCACAGTCACACATGCCCTTGTCACCTCGAGGATCGACTACTGCAACACTCTCTACATGGGGCTACCCTTGAAGAGTGTTCGGAGACTACAATTAGTGCAAAATGCAGCTGCGCGAGCGGTTGTGGGCCTGCCCCGTCGTGCCCACATTTCGTCAACTCTCCGCATGCTGCATTGGCTGCCTATTGGTCTCCGAGCGCAATTCAAAGTGTTGGTTATCACCTATAAAGCCCTTCATGGCATTGGACCAGGATTCCTACAGGACCATCTTCTGCCACATACTTCCCTTCGGCCGGTGAGAGCGCACAGGGTCGGCCTCCTCCGGGTCCCGTCAGTGAAACAATGCCGTCTGGCGGGTCCTAGGGGGAGGGCCTTCTCTGTTGTGGCGCCCGCCCTCTGGAACCAACTGCCTCCTGAAGTCCGTGTTTCTCCCACTCTCCCGGCCTTCCGGAAGAATCTAAAAACTTATCTATGCCGGCAGGCCTGGGGATGACTGTGATTGCGTGTGAATTATGAATGTGTTCGGGGGGTTTTTTAAACGTTTTGTAGATTGCTTTTTGATTTTAAACTCTGTGATGTTCTTTTGTTTATGTTGTTAGCTGCTCCGAGTCCTTTGGAGAGGAACGGCATAAAAAATTAATTAAAATAAATAAATAAAAAATATAAGTCTAAGTGTTATTGCTTTTTCTCCCTCCCTCCCTCCCTCCCTCTCTCCCTTCCTTCCTTCCTTCCTTCCTTCCTTCCTTCCTTCCTTCCTTCCTTCCTTCCTTCCTTCCTTCCTTTCTTCCTTCTATGGTGGTGCAGTGGTTAGAATGCAGTTTTGCAGGCTGAATCTGCCCACTGCCAGGAGTTCAATCCTGACCGGCTCAAGGTTGACTCAGCTTTCCATCCTTCTGAGGTCGGTAAAATGAGGACCCAGATTGTTGAGGGCAACATGCTGACTCTGTAACCTGCTTAGAGGGGGCTGTAAAGCAGTGTGAAGCAGTATATGTCTAAGTGCTATTGCTATTGCCTCCCTGTTCTCTGTGACAGCCCCTCCAATATTGGAAGACTGCTTTCATGTCCACCAAAAAGCAGGGTCAGGATACGAAAGCAATAATCATAAAGAAAAGACAATAAACATATAGCTTTGAGCAATCCTAGTGATAAGCTAAGAGTTAGCTGCATTATATATTTATGTAAGGTAAAGGTTTCCCTGTCCAGTCTTGTCTGACTCTAGGGAGCAGTTGTCATCTTGGTTTTTTTGGTTGAGGGAGCCACAGCGTTGTCCGAAGACACTTCCATGATCATGTAGCTAGCACAAGTACCCACCAAAGGAACACAGAACACCGTTACCTTCCCACCAAAGTGATACCTATTTATCTACTCCCATTTGCATTGTTTAAAACTGCTCGGTGGGCAGGAGCTGAGGCAAGGAATAGGAGCTCACCCATTGCACAGTGCTTGAACCTTGAACCTGAGCTGTCAGTTTTGCAGTGACAAGCTCAGCATCTTCAACCAGTATGTATATATAAATAGAATAGAATAGAGCTGGAAGGGGTCATGAAGGTCTTTTAGTCTAGCCCCCTGCTCAAGCAGGAGAACCTATACCATTACAGACAAGAGGCTGTCTAGTCTCTTCTTAAAAACCTCCAGTGATGGAGAGCCCCCTGATTTCTGGAGGCCAGCTGTTTCACTGATTAATTGTCCTCACCGTTAGGAAGTTTCTCCTTAATTCCAGGTTGCTTCTCTCTTTGATCAGTTTCCAACCATTGTGTCTTGTTTTGCCTTCTGGTGCTTTGAAGAATAATTTGACACCCCCCTTCTTTGTGGCAGCCCCTCAAATACTGGAATAATGCTACCAGTATCATGTCACCCCTATTCGTTTTTTCTTTAGACTAGCCCAGGGGTGTCAAACTGCCGGCCCACAGGACGGATGCATCACGTGGAAGCTGCGTCCACCACAGTTCCAGCAAGGGGAAAAAAGTCACAATGCATCACAACTTGTCAGTTTGACATCCCTGGACTAGCCAAACCCAAGCCCTGCATCTGTTCTTCGTATGTTTTAGTCTCCAGGTCTTTGATCATCTTAGTTGCTCTTCTCTGAATTTTTTTCCAAACTCTCAACATCTTTTTTGTGATATGGTGGCCAAACTTGGCTGCAGTATTCCAGGTGTGGCCTCACTAGGGTTTTGTCTTGATTCTATGACTCTTTTTATACAACCCAGGATTGTGTTAGGTTTTTTTTGGCTGCTGCTGCACACAGCTGGCTCATGGTCAAGGGTTCATCCACTAGGACTCCAAGGTCCCTATAAATATATGTATATTTATACATCCTACTTCTTAAGCCGGCGTGTATATTATTGACCCACAGAAACTCAACCACATCACCTCGGTTGTTCACAGCGCAGGAACCCCAAAAGCCCAAAATGTGAGAGAAGGTGAAAGCTGCAGCCAGGAAGATAAGAACAAATGAAAGAAATTGCATGGATGAATTTTTGAGAGGCTGTTGCATCCTTCCCCTTTCGCTATTCAGCACGGCTGTTAATCTCAAACAAACAGCAGGAGAGACGGTGTCCAGTCTATGGGAAATGTACAGTCTTGTGGCTTCGCATGTGCTAAGAACCTGAGCATATGGCAACCGATTCAGCAGGACAAGCTAGGCAACAATGTTTGCAACTTCAAAGGAACTGAATCCTTCCAGGGAAGGGAGGACATTTTGCCCAGCTGTGTTTTGGTGTTCTGTTTGCTGTTAGCGCAGATGCCTTGGGCCAAACTCTGCTCCAATCAGGCTGTGTTTTTGTGTTAAGTCTTCACTTTGTAGCCATTGAGGTGGGGGGGGCAGGAAAGTGTGTAGCTGGTATGATAAGACTTCTTGTATTTTGTTTTGGGGTTGTTGTTGTTTTTTGACTCAGAGACTCGCAGGGATGCATAACCCTGCCGATTTAATTTATTTTTGGTCTCCTGCCTTATTTTTTCCAGTTGTTCCACTTGGCCATCTAGTTCCAGTTTTACTTTAAAAAAAAAACACATACAACTTTTCTGACACCTTTTTTTTTTTTAGCACTTGTACATTTGTTGGTTTGCATTTGAACAAATTTATAAAGCTGACAAACTCACAGAGAGTGAATCTGGGCAGCTTACAACATTTAAAAAATTTAAAAGATCCACCATATAATAGAACCTATTCTAAAACAACAACAACAACAACAACAACAACAACAACAACAACAACAACAAAACACTCTCACGCCCCATGGCAGCAACAACACAACCACTTGATTCACTCCGTCTCCATTTGTGGAGACAAAATCACATTTGTAGATCCTGTCACAGGCAGAATTTGGTGAGATACTGTTAAAAACAGATGAAAAATTGATTAAGAAACTCTATAAATATTTGTTAAGCTTAAAGATGGAAGAGGAACAAGTGAAAGAAACAATGATAATATGGACAAAGAACTTTGGACATAATATAGAATTAGAAAACTGGCAAAGTTTATGGGAAAGAAACGCTAAATTAACGAGAGCGGTGGCTTATAAAGAAAACTTATACAATGTTTTACAGATGGCATTTAACACTATTCTATTCTATTCTATTCTATTCTATTCTATTCTATTCTATTCTATTCTATTCTATTCTATTCTATTTTCATTATTTTATTCTGCTCTGTTCTGTTCTATTCTATTCTATTTTCATTATTCTATTCTGTTCTGTTCTATACTATTCTATATTTTGTATTCTATTCTATATTTTGTATTCTATTCTATTCTATTCTATTCTATTCATTCTTCATTCTATTCTATTCTATTCTATTCTATTCTATTCTATTCTATTCTATTCTATTCTATTCTATTCTATTCTATTCATTCTTCATTCTATTCTATTCTATTCTATTCTATTCTATTCTATTCTATTCTATTCTATTCTATTCTATTCTATTCTATTCTATTCTATTCATTCTTCATTCTATTCTATTCTATTCTATTCTATTCTATTCTATTCTATTCTATTCTATTCTATTCTATTCTATTCTAATTCTAATTCTAATTCTAATTCTAATAGCGAGAAAATAAGCCAAATTAAAATACAAAGTAACTGTGTTACGGTAGTTAACAAATCTATGCCATGTGCCCCCTCGCATGCCATCAAGACATTTCTAACCCACATGGAAACCTATGTAGCCAACAAATATTTATAACCTTGACCTCAGAAACTTGGAAACCTAAAGAGCTGGTGCTGTAATCAGAAATGAGTTGACAAGTATGGATTAATTTTTTTTTTCATTACAGATGCTTTCTCTGTGAAGCAGAATCAGGCACCATTCCAGACAGCTGAGAAGGCGCTTGTAAAGGGCAGCCTCAGAAAAATGAGGAGCTGCAGACAGTTTAGTAAAAGGCAGTGACATTTTGAACTGCATGGTGGATGTTTATGATAACAAAAGAAGGCGCTGACCTTAGATTAATGACAGAAGGACCATCCTTGGTTAACTGAGCAAAGATCCTGCACATAAATACGTGGCTCTCTCTGACTGCTATCTAGTGCTCAAGCAAGGTAATAAAGAGGCATTTGGCCATCTACCTGGGGGCCAAGAGCTTAAAGGTCAAAGGTCTTTCAAGACTTTGGGCCACAATGAACAACACCAGTTCAATGGGGAAGGGACAAAGATCATCAGCCATGCCAACTCTCTGTCACGATTCTGATAGAGGAGACCAGTCAAAAGAACTCCAAGGCAAAATTGAATTCCTTAAAGAACATATTATTTGGCTACATAATATCGGCACGTTCAAAAGGGAACCCAAAGCTGAAACATTCCTCCCAACGTTACTAAGTTTCAAAGTGAAACCTCCCTCCCCATTAATACATAAATTACTTCCCTCCCCATTAATACATAAATCACATTCCTCAATTACCTACTTAGGCGAAAGTTGCAGAAAGTTACGAAAGCTGCAGAAGCCAAAGATGCAGAAGCCAAAATGCAGTTAGCAAGGACCTTGGTTCCCACGAAACAATTTATTGTTATGTCTAAAATCAAACACTCTTCCTGCCCCTGCCCAATTCCATGGCAACCGAAAATGAAGGGAAAATGGCTTTCAACTAAGATCATTGCAGAGTTGACGTGCTCGCCGCACACGTGAATTTATTGAAACCTGGTACTCTACAATGGGGGCCCCCAGCCTGTGGTCTACGGCTCATTACCGGACCATGGCCTATGGGCCATCAGGCTGCATGAGTGGCTGGCTGATGCACAGGTGTGCCCTGTGCACAGAGTACCACTCAAACATTTCTGCGAGCGTCGTGGGCATTCACAGCCCCACTCGTATGAGCAATGGGTGTCCATGTGCACACATGAACACGTACATGCGTTCACCCTCCCACACACACACAAAACCATCCCTTCTTTCTCACCTCCCCCTGCTCCGCCCCCAAAGTTGAGGGATTCTGCTCTACAAAAGGAGCGATTAACAGGCATACTGTATTGATTGAGATCCAGCCTACAAACATGTAAGAAACCAGACCATTCAAGCAAGGGGACCAATCAACTCCTCAGAATTTATATACAGCACCAAACATACAGCCAATCACGTGACCAGCTGACCAACCGGCACACAGAACATATATAAGCTAAAGAGGAATAGGACAAGATGCTTGTATCAAAGTCCGGCTGATGACATTACCTAGTCTGGTAAGCCAACATTCGGGAACTAAAATGAACTTGTAAGCTAAGATCAGTCTTCTGAACCAAATAGAAAAATCCGTACAATGCTGACAACCATGATCTTAGATGATTGTAAGGACTTTGGCAGTGGTTTGTTCTCCAAGCTGGTTTCAATATGGTTTCTGGATGTTTCTTTACCAGACTACGTAACATCTTCAGCAGGATGTTCTTGTCCTTTTCTCCCTGTCTTTTAAACCTCTTCTCTGCCACTGTAGGCAGTTGGTGTGTGATTGGTTATTTGTTTGGCGCTGTATTTAAATTCTGAGCAGCTGATTGGTTCTCTTGTTGATTGGCAGTTCAAATGGTCTGATTTCTTGTGTGTTCATAGGCTGGATCTCGATCAATATGCTTGTTTATTGCTCCTTTTGTAGAGTACAAAATAAATTCACCTGTGTGATGAGTGTTGGCATGGCCGATGATTTTCATCCCTTCCCAATCGAACTGCTGTTGTTCGTTGCCGATGTGGCCCAAAGATTTGAAAGAGCCTTGGTGCTTAATTAACAAGCAATTCATCTAGATCCAGCATATGAATATGTGAGAAACCAGACCAATGTGCTGCAGTTGCCAAAAAAGGCAACACAGTGCTCAGCTGCATTAACAGAGGGACAGAATCAAGATCACATGAAGTGCTAATACCACTTTACAAGGCCTTGGTAAGGCCACACTTGGAATCCTGCATCCAGCTCTGGTCACCACAATGTAAAAAAGATGTTAAGACTCTAGAAAAGAGCAACAGAGAAGAGCAACAAAGATGATCAGGGGACTGGAGGCTAAAACATATAAGAAACAGTTGCTGGAATTGGGTATGTCTCGTTTAATGATGAGAAGGATGAGGGGGACATGATAGCCATGTGTCAATATCTCAGGGGCTGCCCCAAAGAAGAGGGAGTCAAGCTATTCTCCAAAGCACCTGAAGGCAGGACAAGAAGCAACGGATGGAAACTAATCAAGAAGAGAAGCAACCTAGAACTAAGGAGAAATTTCCTGACAGAACAATTAACCAGTGGAACTACCTGCCTCCAGAAGCTATGGATGCTCCAACACTGGAAGTTTTTAAGAAGAGACTGGACAGCCATTTGTCTGAAATGGTATAGGGTTTCCTGCCTGAGTAGGGGGTTGGACTAGATGACCTCCAAGGTCCCTTTCAACTTTTTATTATTGTTGTTATTGTTGTTGTTGTTCAAACTGCCAATCAACAAGAGAATCAATCAGCTGCTCAGAATTTAAATATAGCTTCAAGCAAACCACCAGCCACACGAACAACTGCCCATAGTGGCATATTAGATGTTCATAAGATAGGGAGAAAGGGACAAGAACATCCTACTGATGATGTTACCTAGTTTGGTAATGAAATGTTCAGAAACTATAATGAAACAAGCAAGGAGAGCAAACCACAGCCAAAATCTAACACATGAGCTACAAGTATTTTCTATTATTTCAAAGATTGTCAGGGCTCTCAAACTTTCAAGATCTAATATTTCATCAGAGATGCATCTATTACAGCTCTCAGATCAGGGCCAATAACCCCCATCAGCACTTAATGGAAGCAAAGGACAACACCAAGCTCTAAATTACACTGCTCTCCAGAGTTTCCAGATGTGGCAATATGTCCGTATGTGAAGAGAAAGGGGAACAGTATATCTGCCTGAACAGGCCATATGGGTGGGCTATTTGGCAATTGAGAAATATAAATTGTGTGTGTAATATGGGAAGTCACCCGCCAGAAAGATGCTCCATAGCTTGAAGGAAACTTCTGCCGAGCTCTACTAATCCTGCAGAGAAACATCTGGCACTCATTCTGCCACAAAGTGCCTAATTTAGTTCCATTTGTAGATACTGTCCTTAAAGAGGGATTAATTAAGAGATGTGTGGCACTGATGGATATACAAAACTGCCGGGCTGTGTGAGCCAAAGCAAAGAGAGACCCAATTAAGAAAGCTCTGGTGGTTTCTCACTCACCTGGCAGGGGAGGGGGAGGAGGAGGAGGAGGAGAAGGAGGAGGAGGAGGAGGAGGAGGAGGAGGAGGAGGAGGAGGAGGAGGAGGAGGAGGAGGAGGATGGCTGTGGGATCCTTGGTGATCTCTGGGCTTGGTTGTTTTCTTGCCGATGTTACATGACCCAAGTAGGGAACATCATCAGTGCTAGAAGGGAGAGGATTTGCATAGAAGAGGAGGAGAAGGAGAAGGAGAAGGAGAAGGAGAAGGAGAAGGAGAAGGAGAAGGAGAAGGAGAAGGAGAAGGAGAAGGAGAAGGAGAAGGAGAAGGAGAAGGAGAAGGAGAACTGTGGGGTCCTTGGTGTTCTCTGAGCTTGGTTGTTTTCTTGCAGATGTTTCATGACCCAGCTAGGTAACATCATCAATGTCAGAAGTGAATGAGGTTGGGTCTCTGTTTGTATAGTAGTGGCTTTCCCTCTCATTGTTGGTGGGATCCTTCTTGGTAGTTCCTCATTAGGTTGTTGTTCACCATTTAATTCTTTGAGTTGGTAATTCCTTGACTGAAGTACTGTTTATTGCTCGATTGTTGGTGTAGTGTTAACCTTGGTCAAATGTTGGTTTGGTCATTTGGTTTCTTGTTTCGCTTTTTGATTTGCCTCTTTTTCTTTTCCATTGAAGGCTTAGCCTCCAAACAACCTCCTGAAAGAAGTCCATTCGCCATCTTGAGACTCAAGTCTGACACACATACTAGACCCCTTCATACGTTGTGGGTGCTCCATCACTGGAGGCTTTCCAAAAGAGACTGGACAGCCATTTGTCTGAAATGGTACAGGGTCTCCTTCTCAAGCAGGGGGTTGGACTAGATGACCTCCAAGGTCCCTTCCAACTCTATCATTCTATGTTCTTGCCTAACAGCCTCTCAAACATTCCCCAAAATTGTATTTGGAATTTCTGAGAACATCTATCAATTGTCTGGAACACCAGCTAGACAGAGTAGCCATTTATAAATGAGTAGAAGAGCTTTAAAAATAACATTCTGCATCAATTTGAAGAGAGATGTACAGGAGTTGAAATCCTGCCTTTATTTAATAGGCAATCATCCCTTCAGAATTCAGTGGAATTTACTTCTAAACAGACCTATAGAAGATTGTATGTTTCCTAAGACCGTTTCTCACAATAGTAGCAACTGTGAGAAGGATCTCGGAGTCCTAGTGGACAATCACTTAAATATGAGCCAGCCATGTGCTGCAGCTGCCCAAAAAGCCAACACAATGCTGGGCTGCATTAACAGAGGGATAGAATCAAGATCAGGTGAAGCATTAATACCACTTTACAAGGCCTTGGTAAGGCCCCAATTGGAATACTGCGTCCAGTTTTGGTCACCACGATGTAAAAAAGACGCTGAGACTCTAGAAAGAGTGCAGAGAAGAGCAACAAAGATGACCAGGGGACTGGAGGCTAAAGCATATAAGGAACGGTTTTTGGAATTGAGTATATCTAGTTTAACAAAGAAAAGGATTAAGGGTAACATGGTAGCAGTGTTCCAATATCTCAGGGGCTGCCCCAAAGAAGAGGGAGTCAAGCTATTCTCCAAAGCACCTGAAGGCAGGACAAGAAGCAACGGGTGGAAACTAACCAAAGAGAGAAGCAACCTAGAACTAAGGAGAAATTTCCTGACAGTTAGAACAATTAACCAGTGGAACAACCTGCCTCCAGAAGTTGTGAATGCTCCAACACCGGAGGCTTTTAAAAAGAGACTGGGCAGTCATTTGTCTGAAATGGTATAGGGTTTCCTGTCTGAGCAGGGGGTTGGACTAGATGATCTCCAAGATCCCTTAAATTATTATTATTATTATTATTATTATTATTATTATTATTATTTACTGATGCTGTCTTCACAGCCTCACTGAACCTAAGTTGAGTGCTGGCCCTCATTACAGTCATTTCCAAGTCACAAGGATTGGACAACTTTTAAAAACTCTAAATCTTGCTAACGTGGAAATGGCCCGCTATTAAAATATATCATTAACTCAATTTGAGATGGAATCCGATGAAACCAGTGACAGAAGACATTACAAAGGGATAGAACTGTGGAAAACCTAGCGTGCTTTTCAGCCGCAGAGGGAAGAAAGAAATGTACTTTTAACCCAAAATGAATGGATTTGAATGTTTGTTTGTTTGTTTTTTGCCTGCTGGGTAAAAAAAGCATGACGCATGATGGGAGAAACCCTCAGATTTCACTTAACAATCAGGTTACTAATGTAGCAACTGCAGCGATTCACTTAGCCACTGTGGCAAGAAAGGTCGTAAAATGGAGCAAAACGCACTTAACAAGCGTCTCACTTAGCAACAGAAATTCTGGACCCAATTGTCATAAATCGAGGACCTCCTGCATATCTCACCTGTACTGTCGTGGTGCTACATGTGCCTCTAGAATTGTCTGCAGCGCCGTCCGTATTCTGAATCAATTGTTATCTTCCAATAACCTTCAAAGGGAGCCCCTTGCAGAACACATGGCAGTACAGAATAGAGTAGAATAAGCTGGAAGGGACTTTGGAGGTCTTCTAGTCCAGCCCCCTGCTCAAGCAGGAGGACCTATACCATTTCAGACAAGTGACTGTCTAGCTTCTTCTTAAAAATCTCCAGTGATGGAACACCCATGATTTCTGGAGGCAACTTCTGTTCCACCAGTTAATTGTCATCACTGTCAGGAGGTTTCTCCTTAATTCCAGGTTACTTCTCTCTTTGGTCAGTTTCTAATCATCGTTTCTTGTCCTTCCCTCTGATGCTTTGGTGAATAACCTGATCCCCTCCTCTTTGTAGCAGCCCCTCAAATACTGGAATATTGCTATCATGTCCCCCCTCGTCCTTCTTTCCTCTAGGCTAGCCATGCCCAGGTCCTGCAACCGTTCTCATTGTGTTTTTGTCTCCAGGCCTTTAATCATCCTAGTTGCTCTTCTCTACACTTTTTCCAAAGTCTCAACATCTTTTTTTGTAATGTGGTGACCAGACTGGATGCAGTAGTCCAGGTGGGGTCTTACTAAGGCTTTATAAAGTGGTATTAATACTTCACACGATTTAGGTGTTAGATTAGAGACTTGCTCTTCAGGTCTGCTAATTTTTGCATTAGCAATCTTATTTCTTGGAGGGTTGCTCCATTTTTTTTCCTGTAGTTTTCCGCTTACAGTCTTTTAGCATGGTCTGTTGGTACAAATTTAATGCAACGTTAAGAAGAAGGAGCAAGCGGGCATCAGACAGAAGCTTGCAAAATTATAATGTGAAATAAAGGATGGTACCATCCAAAGAAAAGAGGGGACAGGCAATCAGATCTGAAGTCTAAAACTACCCAACTGCACCAGTTGGGACAATCTGTTCAGGCAGATAGGTCAAACCATTCTGTTTAGCAAGCACGTGACCTTTAATAATGTGGACCGTTATCTTGGACCTCTTTCCTTAAATGCCATTGAGTTTGATGGGCCATAGCACTTTTCTTGAAGAGGCTGTAGTCTAAATATGATTCATTTTTCCCCCTAATGTTGCAGTTCTCAGATCAATTCTGGCGCTGTCATTGCGGGAGACCCACAGTGTGTATGTAGACACAATCTCTGAGTTCCACAGATGTTAAAAAGAAGAATTTAGCCACTAGAGCATCGGGTAATGATTTCCCTCTCATCACAAACAGAAAAGCATAATTAAGGGAAGAGGAAGCATCTGAATTCTTTGCTGTAGGATGATGAAAGGAAGAAAATTGGAGCCATGTTGTCCAACTTTCAATATGGGAAAATGATGCCAATTGCTCTTCTCCGGCTTCTCTCATTATGCGTCTCATGCTTTCCACTGTTGAGACAAGCAAACTGCTAATGGCTTATTTTCATCAAAAAGGCAAAACAAAAAATGAGCCAAGAATTCAGATGTGATAGTGACTTCAGAGGAAATTGTTGGACTCCGGAAGAAAGGAACTCTAAAGACCGGGAACAACACACCACACTAGAAACCGGGAGATCGTGAGTTCTAGGCCTGCCTGAGGTAGGAAACTGGCCCTGGCCAGTCAGTCCCTCAGCCCTAGGAAGGAGACAATGGCAAACCACTTCTGAAATGTTTGGGTGGGTGTGGCTGGGGTGGACATGGCCAGCTCAATGTCGCTGCTCACATCAGAGTTTAAGTTTAAGTTTAATCAAATGTATATGCTGCCCTTCTCCTAAGACCCAGGGCGGCTCACAACAACAATACAATAAAAAAATTTTAAAAATTAATTGCATTCACACCACATACAAACACAATCAGCTGACAGTCGCTGATGGAGGGACACTCCTTGGTGATCTCTGGGCTTGGTTGTTTTCTTGCCGATGTTACATGACCCAACTAGGGAACATCATCAGTGCTAGAAGGGAGAGGATTTGCATAGAAGAAGAGGAGGAGAAGGAGGAGGAGGAGGAGGAGAAGGAGAAGGAGAAGGAGAAGGAGAAGGAGAAGGAGAAGGAGAAGGAGAAGGAGGAGGAGGAGGAGGAGGAGGAGGAGGAGGAGGAGAAGGAGAAGGAGGAGGAGCAGGAGAAGGAGAAGGAGAAGGAGAAGGAGAAGGAGGAGGAGGAGGAGAAGGAGAAGGAGAAGGAGAAGGAGTAGGAGAAGGAGAAGGAGAAGGAGAAGGAGAAGGAGAAGGAGAAGGAGAAGGAGAAGGAGAAGGAGAAGGAGAAGGAGAAGGAGAAGGAGAAGGAGAAGGAGAAGGAGAAGGAGAAGGAGAAGGAGAAGGAGAAGGAGAACTGTGGGGTGCCTGTGTGGGCCCAAGTGAGGCTGGGGGGGATCCAGGGGTTTCTGGCAGAGAGGGGTGGGACCACGGTGGATTCCAGGGCCTGATCCACCAGAAGATCTTCACCGACACTCTCAGGCTGCATGGGAGGGCCCCCAGATGGCAACACAAGCTGCATAGGGCCCTGGGCAGTGGGCATCCAGCCCTTGAGCTCCCAGGACACTCGCTGGAGGATGAGGTTGGGTAGCATGGGCCAAACACACAGACACCATGCCATGGCACCACCCTTGCCCTGCCACCTGCCTTGCTTTGCCTCGCTCCATGGCAGTGGCACCAGCAGCAGGCGGATGTAGAGGCACGGAGGGAAGCACACGATCTGGCCCCACCAGCCACACCGGGTAGCCGCACGGCCACCTGCCCTGTCCCAGCCCTGGGCAAGCAAAGACAGATGGTGGGACGGAGCAGGCACATCTGGCTGGCTGGATCACATGCCTCCCACTTCACCTCTGCCTCTGCCTGCTGCTGGTGCCACTGTGGCACCTGCTGCTTGGAAAACTGGCCCGGTGTTTGCAGTGCTCAGACCCCCCCTGTGCTGTGTGGGCTGTGGATGCTGCCGGACATTGTCGGCGCCTCCATGTTCACTGCCTCCTGTGCATGCACCAAGGGGATGCCTGGCCAGGCTAGGGTGGACTGGGGCCAGTGCAGCAGGGGCCCATGGGTCTTGTGTTTGACCTGTCTGATCTATAGTATTCACAGGCATCCCCTGACTATTCAAGACGATTCATTCTCCTCTGTCAAATGGTACTTCCCTTGCGTGCTCAACGATCTGCCTTGGGAGGAAGTATATGATATCTGTCGCCATTGCTTGTTTTTCAGATCAGTTCTTGAAGGCCTCACAGTTCTCCTGCAAGCTGGGATTAAAATCATTTCAATCAGTAAAGGGAATATCTGATACTTAGCTCTCAGTGGCAAGAGATGGTGGCGGTTATGTTTACCTAAATGCTCAGCCTTGGTCTGTAATGGCCCTGCAGGGGGGCAAATGCTGCTGGGAACTAGCTGCTCTGTTTATAATCTCATCGTCAGCTCTGTTTCCCAATCAACGCTTCTTCAACAGGTTGTTTTGTTGCAAGGATTTAGTTGGGCCTCAAAAGGAACAGGAAACCAATTCTCAAAGGTCTTTCCTTCCCTTTTCTTCCCAACTCAGCATTACAAGGTCTGTTTCCACCCTAGAACTACATTGTGGGTAGACGCTGGCTTCTTGATCTGTGTATAGATTTTGCATAAGGTTGCAATGGGAAGTCTAATAACACAATAACAAAGTTGGAAGGGGCTTTGGAGGTCTTCTAGTCCAACCCCATGCTTAAGCAGGATATTCTAAAGCATTCTGTAGAAATGGTTGCCCTGTCTCTTCCAGAAAACCTCCAGGGTTAGACACCCACAACTTCTGAAGGCAAGCCATTCCACCAATTAACTGTTCTCAGTATCAGGAAATTTCTCCTTATTTCTAGGTTGGTTCTCTCCTTGATAAGTAGAATAGAATAGAATAGAATAGAATAGAATAGAATAGAATAGAATAGAATAGAATAGAATAGAATAGAATAGAATAGAATAGAATAGAATAGAATAGAATAGAATAGAATGGGATGGGATGGGATGGGATGGGATGGGATGGGATGGGATGGGATGGGATGGGATGGGATGGGATGGGATGGGATGGGATGGGATGGGATGGGATGGGATAGGATAGGATAGAATAGAATAGAATAGAATAGAATAGAATAGAATAGAATAGAATAGAATAGAATAGAATAGAATAGAATAGAATAGAATACCAGAGTTGAAAGGGACCTTGGGGGGGGTCTTCTAGTTCAACCCCATGCCATATACCCTATACCATTTCAGACAAATCATTGCCCAATCTCTTCATAAAAACTTCCAGTGTTGGAGTAGTCACAACTTCTGGAGGCAGGTTGTTCCACTGATTAATTGTTCTCACTGTCAGGAAGTTTCTCCATAGTTCCAGGTTGCTTCTCTCCTTGATGAGTTTCCATCCATTGCTTCTTGTCCTGCCTTCAGGCGCTTTGGAGAATAGCTTGATTCCCTCTTCTTTGGGGCAGCCCCTGAGATACTGGAACACTGCTATCCTGTCCCCTCTCGTCCTTCTCTTCATTAAACTAGACATACCCAATTCCAGCAGCCTTTCCTTATATGCTTTAGCCTCCAGTCCTCTAATCATCTTTGCTGCTCTTCTCTTTACTCTTTCTAGAGTCTCAACATCTTTTTTACATCGTGGTGACCAAAACTGGATGCAGGATTCCAAGTGTGGCCTTACACTTGGAATAGGTTGACCCCTCATCTCTGTGACAGCCGCCCTCAAATATTGGATGACTGCTATGGTAAAAAACTTAGTTTCTTTGTTTACTATTGAAAATGTCCCTGGGAACCAAAGGCAATGATGATCTGTTGACTCTAGTCGGTCATTCATCAAAAAAAGACTGGGTTGCCGAGGAGAAAAGTTATTAAGGGTCAGCTCCCAGATCTCCTCAGATAATATGATAACTATGTTCCAATCTGCATATTAATTCAGGAGAGGTCAAGGATAATATCTGAGAGCCATGTAGGTTAATTGAAAGAGTTAGAAGGACATTTGGGGATTTGATGGGCGTCTCAAAGCAATGAAGAGAAACCCATTTGTATTCATCCTTCTTTGCCCATGGCAGATGTGGGGTGATGCTTATGTGGAAATGCTACTGAGAATTGATTGGGTTCCATTTCTCTATCCTTTACATTTTAATTGAAATCAATTCCTGGGTGCTATCAGGAAGGGATAAACAGGACAAGGATCTCATACATACTCCATTCAAGAAGCATCATCTCTCTCTTTCTCTTTCTCTGTCTCTGTTTCTGTCTCTCTCTGTGTCTGTCTGTCTCTCTGTGTGTGTGTCTCTCTCTGTCTGTCTCTCTGTCTCTCTATCTGTCTCTCTGTCTCTCTCTCTGTGTCTCTCTCTGTGTGTGTGTGTGTCTCTGTCTGTCTCTGTCTCTCTCTGTGTGTGTGTGTCTCTGTCTCTCTCTCTCAGTCTCTCTGTATGTCTCTGTCTCTGTCTCTGTCTCTCTGTCTCTGTCTGTCTCTCTGTCTCTGTCTCTCTGTCTGTCTGTCTGTCTCTCTGTGTGTGTGTGTCTGTTTCTGTGTCTCTCTGTCTCTGACTGTCTCTCTGTCTGTCTCTCTCTGTGTCTCTCTGTGTGTCTCTGTGTCTCTGTCTCTCTGTCTCTCTGTGTGTCTCTCTGTCTCTGTCTCTGTCTCTCTCTGTGTGTGTCTCTCTCTCTCTGTCTGTCTCTGTCTGTTTCTCTCTGTGTCTCTCTGTGTCTCTGTCTCTCTCTGTCTCTCTGTGTGTCTCTGTGTCTCTGTCTCTATCTCTCTTTCTCTCTCTGTCTCTCTCTCTCTCTCTCTCTCTGTCTCTCTCTGTGTCTCTGTCTCTCTCTGTGTCTCTGTCTCTCTGTCTCTGTCTCTCTCTGTCTCTGTCTCTGTCTCTGTCTCTCTGTCTCTCTGTCTCTCTGTCTCTCTGTCTCTCTGTCTCTCTGTCTCTCTGTCTCTCTGTCTCTCTGTCTCTCTGTCTCTCTCTCTGTCTCTCTCTGTGTGTGTGTCTCTCTCTCTGTCTGTCTCTCTGTGTGTCTCTGTCTCTCTGTCTCTCTCTGTCTCTCTCTCTGTGTGTCTCTGTGTCTCTGTCTCTATCTCTCTTTCTCTCTGTGTCTCTCTCTCTCTGTCTCTGTCTCTCTCTGTGTCTCTCTGTGTCTCTGTCTCTCTCTGTCTCTCTGTCTCTGTCTCTGTCTCTCTGCCTCTGTCTCTCTCTGTCTCTCTCTGTCTCTCTGTCTCTGTCTCTGTCTCTGTCTCTGTCTCTGTCTCTGTCTCTGTCTCTGTCTCTGTCTCTGTCTCTGTCTCTCTCTCTCTCTCTCTCTCTCTCTCTCTCTCTCTCTCTCTCTCTCTCTCTCTCTCTCTCTCTCTCCTCTCTCTCTCTTTTCCTAACCCTTCTGGTCTAAGAGATCAATAACCAGGTTCAGTTAGCTATGCTTACTCTTGCACAGAACACCCATGGAAACCTGGTCGTGGTAGAATGCAGTTACTATCAATCAGAATAAAGCTGGAAGGGACCTTGGAGGTCTTCCACTCCAGCCCCCTGCTAAAGCAGGAGACCCTATATCATTTCAAACATGTGGCTGTCCAGTCTTTTCTTCAAAACCTCCAGTGATGGACCATCCATAACTTCCAGAGGCAAAGCTATTCCACTGGTTAATTGTTCTCACAGTTAGGAAATTTCTCCTTAATTCCAAGTCGCTTCTTTCCTTAATTAGTTTCCATCCGTTGTTTCTTGTCTTGCCTTCTGATGCTTTCCAACATGCGTGCTTGGTTCTGGCTGATCTCTTATCCCTAAAGCCAATTTGCGATTTACACACATATACTGTAGGTAGTCCTGGACTTATGGCCCCCAAAGGGGACGGGATTTCGATTGTAAGTTGTGATATCTTCAGTCGAAACACCTATGTAACCAGACCCCATTTTATGACCCTTTTTACTGTGGTTGCTAAGCAACACACAAAGTTGTACATTCAAATCCATCCTCTTAATTAGGCATTTGTTTGTTTTTCTGCTGGAAACCAGGAAAAAAATGCTGGAAAGTGGCAAATAAAAAAATAAAACTATGGGCAAAAAACTTTGGGCATAACTTAGAGTTAGAAAACTGGCAAAGCCTTTGGGAAAGAAATCTAAAGCAACAAATCCTATATAAAATGTTTTACAGAGGGCACTTAACACCTGTGAGCTTGGTGAAAATGTTTAAAAATATGTCTAGTAATTGTTGGAAATGTAGAAAAAAACCAGGCACATACTATCACCTTTGGTGGACATGCCCAAAAGCCAAAAGGTTTTGCTCAAGAATAACATATACGATTAGAGAAAAATGATTAAAAAACATAGATTTTAAGCCAGAATTGTTTTTGTTAGGTATAATTGTAGGAAATTGTGAGAAGGAATGTATATATTTACTTACTTACGGGACCGTCTGCTGCCCCATGAAACCCAGCGACCGGTTAGGGCCCACAGAGTCGGCCTTCTCCAGATCCCGTCAGCCAGAGAGTGTCGCCTGGCGGGGCCTAGGGGAAGAGCCTTCTCTGTTGCGGCCCCGGCCCTCTGGAATCAACTCCCCCCGGAGATCCGTATTGCCCCCACCCTCTCCGCCTTTCGCAAATTACTGAAGACACATCTTTGCCAGCAGGCCTGGGGCAGTTAACACCTGGCCCCAGCCAGTGTATGTATGTTTGTATGTCTGTCTTTGGATGATTGGTTTTTAATTAAGGCAGTGGTTCTCAACCTATAGGTCGCGACCCCATTTGGGGTCGAACGACCATTTCGTGGGGGTCGCTGGACACCGCGGTCCGCCATTTTGTTTTTTTTGTTTTTTTCCGTCGCGCGTGCATGCCGCACATGCGCGGATCGGCCCGCCGCGGTCCGCCATTTTGGTGGTTTTTTTCATCGCGTGCTGTGCATGCGTGGATCGGGCCATCGCGCGCACATGTGCGGTTCGGGCCATCGCGCATGCGCCGCGCATGCGCAGATCGGCCCGTCGCGGTTCGCCATTTTGTTTTTGTTTGTTTTTGTTTTTTTTGTTTTTTCGTCACGCGCGCGCCACGCATGCGTGGATCGGTCTGTCGCGGTCCGCCATTTTGGTTTTTTTGTCATGTGCGCCGCGCATGCGCGAATCAGGCTGTCGTGCGAGCGCGCACAGGTCGGGGTCATGCCGCGCATGGGCGGTGCAAGTGGGGTCTCAACCTGAAAAAGGTTGAGAACCACTGAATTAAGGGGTTTTACAATGTTTTTTATATATTAGGTTTCTACATGTTAGTATTTATGTTGTGAGCTGCCCTGAGTTATTGAAATAGGGCGACATAGAAATCTAATAAATAAATAAATAAATAAATAAATAAATAAATAAATAAATAAATAAATAAATAAATAAATATTTAACGTTACATGTGTGAACTGCAGCGAGGAATTGTATTGGCTCAACATTGGGAAGATGGAAGAATTACCAACGGAGGAAGAGATAATTAAGAAAATTTTAGACTGTGCAGAAATGGACAGACTGGCACTGAAAATGAAAGAGAGAGAAGATTTGGAATAGTTTAGAACAGGGGATACGTTTTTATCAATAGCGATAAAAACGAGGTAGAGAGAAAGGAGTTTGAGATGTATTAGTAAACTAAACATTGGAACTCAGGCAATATGTTGCTGATAAAATATTAAGGATTTGTGACTATAAAATAAATTAGTGAAATAATGAAAATAAATAAATAAATCATGTTTACATGACTGCGGAACCCTGTAAGCAGATATAGAATAGAATAGAGCTGGAAGGGACCTTGGAAGGTCTTCTAGTCCAGCCCCCTGCTCAAGCAGGAGAACCTACACCATCTCAGACAAGTGACTGTCTATCCTCTTCTTAAAGATCTCCAGTGATGGAGCGCCCATGATTTCTGGTGACAAGCTGTTCCACTGGTTGATTGTCCTCACTGTCAGGAAGTTTCTCCATAGTTCCAGGTTGCTTCTCTCTTTGGTCAGTTTCCCACCATTGTTTCTTGTCCTTCCCTTTGGAGAATAATTTGACCCCCTCTTCCTTGTGGCAACCCCTCAGATACTGGAACGCTGCTATCATGTCTCCCCTATTTCTTCTTTTCTTTAGACTAGCCAAACCCAAGTCCCGCAGCCGTTCTTCATATGTGGGCTAGTTGCCAAGTGCTCAAAATGTGGTCGCATGACTGCAGGGAGGGTGGCATGATGTTTTGTGACAGATGGATGGGTTTTATGACCCTCTCTTTCCAAATTGTCTCTGAATGGTTGTTAAACAACCAGCCGTAAATCAAGGACTACATGAACACTTGGCACATACATCGAATTGGTTTTTCTAGCATACTGGTAGACCAGTGGTTCTCAACCTTTTTCAGGTTGAGACCCCACTTGCACCGCCCATGCGCAGCATGACCCCGACCTGTGCGCGCGCGCACAACAGCCTGATTTGCGCATGCGCGGCGTGCATGACAAAAAAACAAAATGGCGGACCGCGATGGACCGATCCACACATGCGCGGCGCGCGCGTGACGAAAAAACAAAAAAAATGAAAACAAACAAAAACAAAATGGCGGACCGCGACGGGCCGATCCGCGCATGCGCGGCGCACGCGCGATGGCCCGAACCGCGCATGTGCGCGCGATGGCCCGATCCACGCATGCACAGCACGCAACGGAAAAAAAACCAAAATGGCGGACCGCGGCGGGCAGATCCGCGCATGTGCGGCACGCACGCGTGACGGAAAAAAACAAAAAAAAACAAAATGGCAGACCGCGGTGTCCGGCGACCCACACGAAACGGTCGTTCGACCCCAAATGGGGTCGCGACCCATAGGTTGAGAACCACTGTGGTAGACTTTGGGCTGATCACCAGGAGACAGTAAGTTCTAGTCCCGCCTTAGGCAGGAAAGCCAATTGAGTGACCTTGGGCCAATCACCAGAAGACTGTGAATTCTAGTCCTGCCTTAGGATTGAAAGTTGGCTAGATGACTTTGGGCCAGTCACCAAGAGACAGTGAATTCTAATCTTGCCTTACAAATAAAAGCCCAAGGTGGTTGTTGTGGAGAAAATAAGAGTACAAAGGTGTGTTGGATACATTTGCCACCTTGAGTTATTTGTCAAAACAATAATGGCGGGAAATAAACACATAAATAATGGACTGCATTCAAGAACCAATAAATAAACACATTTTATTTATTTGCTCTTGTACTCCAACCCAGATTGGGTCCTGAAATAAATAAATGACTTAAATATGGCTCCAGTCCAGTGTTCCTTGAGCTCAGATGGATTTTTTTTCCATAGAGAAAACATTTCTGGATGTGTTAGTCCAGAGCTTGTTGTTGTTATTATTATTGTTGGTACAGATCCCACCCACAAACATATTTTAACAAATAAGCCAGAATGATCCTCATCACGAATACAGTGTGTGTGAAATAGAATACTTTATTTGACAACATTACCTTGACAAACACACAGCCCTTTGTAGTTACCACTGGAGACTGGTATAAATCCAGTCTGTTTTACTGTTTGCATTAGTAAGGGAATCTTCTCAGAAGTTTTGGGGGGAAAAAATTCCCCCAAAGGGGAGGAAAATGCAATTAACAGTCTTCGTGTGCTTGTCATTTGTAATGCTTTCCGCATATTCTGCATTCAGTTCCCGTATATGATTTCTCCTAATCGATGTGGGGTTTCATGCAAACTTCCCCAGCGCTCTTCTCTTTTTTTTTTAATGTAAATTTCCCTAAAGCGTGCTTTGAAAATGTAAATCCCCCTAAAGAAAGTTCATTTCTCTTTTTAAATAACTTCCCCTCATAGGCGCTGTTTCAAAATGCAATCATCCCAAAATGTCTTTGTGTACCCAGGTTTCAGAAACCTCCCTTCGTTTTTCAGCAGCCTCCTGTCAAGCAATTCATTCTCGGTGTAGCGTTTTAATGCGAGAAAAACACAACCGAATGGACTGCCTACTGGGGCTGTGGGTCCATGGAGTGGTGTGATAGGATAGTTTTGTGTTTGTTCTGTCCCAGCCTAAGTGAGTTCTTGTTAGGCTCACAAGGAGAAACCCCTCTTTCAACCAACCCCTTTTATTCTCACAGACCTGAGCCAATGTCCAAGGCGAACAAACACAGTCCACAGAAACTCGATCCTCAACACGAATGGTTGTCTTCAGCAACCAGCATCTCCCACACCTTCTCTTTTATTATGCAGCCAAGGTGTGGCTTCCTAATGCCTTCTCCTTCGCCTTTGGAGCCGCCCCATTGCATTCCTGTCTCCTACTCGCTTCTCTTGCCTGCACATTCATGCATCCAAGATTTGTCCCAGCTGTTCTTCGTCACTGTCTAACTCAGGCTCCCAGTACAGCTGTGTCTCAGCCTGAGCGTGAGTAGAGGGGCCAGGCTCCTCATCCGACTGTAAGTCTTGGAGCTCCTTAGAGCCTTCCTCTGACTCTAATGTCACTCCAGGCCCCTCCTCCTCCTCTGATTCCTCAGTCTCAGCTGCCGTATCCACTGGCTGGCAAGGAATCACAACAGTGTTCAAGATTGTAAAAGGATGCAATGTGGATCGTTCACCCAAAGTCATTGGCTGCAATGAAACACCTTCTTACAAGCCAAGTCAAGGGGGAGGCCAGATTCACTTAACAACTGGGTTACGAACCTAACAATTACAGCGATTCACTTAACAACTGTGACAAGAAAGGTCATAAAATGGGGCAAAACTCACTGAAGAAATGTCTCACTTAGCAACATAAATATTGGGCTCAATTGTATTCATAAGACGAGGACTAGTTATATAAGCAGGGGGTGTGCACAGCACAATAACAATATGGAGTGGAATAGAATAGAAAATATGGAATAGAATAGAATAGAATAGAATAGAATAGAATAGAATAGAATAGAATAGAATAGAATAGAATAGAATAGAATAGAATAGAATAGAATAGAATAGAATAGAATAGAATAGAATAGAATAGAATAGAAAATATGGAATGGAACAGAAAGGAACGGAACAGAACAGAACAGAACAGAAAATATGGAATGGAATGGAAGAGAAACAACACAATCTAGTTTGGATGTATACATATATACATGGTGAGGAAAATGAATTTTGCGAGTTTACCAGACGGATACCATAGGGATCAAGACTATTACAGAATTGGGCAGTCCTGCTATAAATACTTCAAAACCTCCTCCCAGAGGGGAGCAACAGAAACAGACTGTGAAGTGTGTGTGTGGGGTCTCTAACAATGCTCCGAGCTCTAAGAATATGTAAGTGCTTATAGGCTGTGTCCTGACGAAGTGGAAGTGAGATTCGTATAATCTTCTCAGCTGTCCTCACCACTCTCTGTGTGGACCTTCTATCTGAGGTTCTGCTACCCGCAAACCAGATAGTGATGCAGTTTGTTCTTAAGACGGCTGCAACTGAGCAGACCTCTAAGGAAAAAGGATCAGAAGCAACCCAATATGAGTTTTCATTTTGGGTCCATTTTTCTCCGACGAAGTGGATTTTATTGGATTTTGTGGTTTCAGCAACAGCTCTGTCACTCTGCAATATGTATTGATTCAGAGGTTTTAAAGTGCCGGGAAGAGTAGATTTTCTTGATGTGTGTTACGTCAAACCGTTGCCCGTTTTTGTCGAAAGCTGGATCTGAAGGCAGTAGAGAAACATTAAAGAAGGAAACAAGGAGGAGAACTGCGGCTGCACACAGTCACGACTAAAGTATGGTTTTGCGGGTCTGCATCCAGCGCCTCACAATCGTTGCATTAGATTTACTTAGTTCAAGTTTCTCTGGAGTTACTTCAATCACTTAGGACTAAACCATCATTCCACGGTGTATTGTTCAAAACGAACCAGTAAGAAAAATACTGGATATTTTTATATCCACAATTTACTATTTTTATATTATAATTTATATCAGGTTGTGTGTCTGTGTGTGTGCGCGTGCGCGTACATGTGTGTGTGTGTGTGGGCTGATCACCTGGCTTAGGCATGAAAGCTAGTTGGGTGACTAGGGCTTGTCACTCTTTTTCAATCCATGATGTCAGGTTGGGTAGCAAGCTAGTTGGTCAATTCCTATGTCAACTAATGGATAAAAACTTGGTTGATCTAAGAAGGAAAAATGGAGACGCCCGAACTTGAAGGAAAATGTTAGGAAGAAAAGATTAGCATAGGAATTATTATTCTAGCCATTTGGATAATGCAATGTAAACTAAGTGCCAGCAATTTGACTGGACCACTTTGGCACACAGTGATGGAACTGACATTTGGATATTAATATTCCAGTAATGAACTCTGGGAGGGAGGGAGGGAGGGAAGGAAGGAAGGAAGGAAGGAAGGAAGGAAGGAAGGAAGGAAGGGAGGGAGGGAGGGAGGGAGGGAGGGAGGGAGGGAGGGAGAGGGAAGGAAGGAAGGAAGGAAGGAAGGAAGGAAGGAAAGAAGGAAAGAAGGAAGGAAGGAAGGAAGGAAAGAAGGAAGGAAGGAAGAGAGTGAGAGGGAGGGAGGGAGGGAGGGAGAGAGAGGGGAAGGGAAGGAAGGAAAGAAAGAAGGAAGGAAAAAAGGAAGGAAGGGATAGAAGGGAGGAGAGAAGGAAGGAAGGATTACTTTAATCATTTTTTTAGCTCTTCAAGGCTCCAACTCACAGCCTGAAGGTATTCAAAACAGCTGCCTGTCCTATTTATGCTGATACAAGAAAGCTGTAGTTGGATAAATGAGCACCCCTGAGGTCAGACATTCTCGACCATTTCTTGGCACTCAAAACCCACGTAAATCGTTCCTGGACTTCTAGATGGAATTGGAGAGATATTTACTGTCCCGTGGATACCTAATGGCCCTCTGATTACAAGGGTCATTAGAAGCAGAGAGCCAAGAATCTCCTCCAATTTTAGATGTCATTAAGTCTCTGTTTTGAAATATTTTTAGTCGGCCATTCCCGATAAGCGATCTTGACACTGGTCCCAGAAGTCATTACTATATACAGCCCAACTTCAGGGTGGACTAATTGAATTAATGGGGTAGGGAGGAAGATGGGAATGGATGCCTCCGTCCCTCAAGGGTGCCCAAGGACCATGTAATTCAGGGAATTCTATTATTGATGAGCAACCTAGCATTTTAACATTCCCGTGCTTTATTGTAATGGCTGTTGTAAAATTGAATGTCAACCTCTCTTGGCTAATTACGGCTTCAAAGGCAAATGAAATACCAATTCCTCATTTCAGTACAACCCCTTTGGGCTTCTCAACCGAAATCCCTTTGCAGAGAAAAACAAATAAGATCAGGATTGTGATGGTCTTATTTTTGTTTATTCATTGCATTTGCTGATACTGATTGTTCTTGGTGATGTGGTCAGTGGTGGGATTCAGCCGGTTCGCACCCGTAGCTAAATTTTGCTGAATTTGGAGAAGTGGCTGGCTTCTGAAAGTCCAGTCTAGGCATGGATACCACTTCTGGAAGTCTGTTCTAGGCCTCGGAGGCCTGGAGGAGGCCTTTCAGGCCTAGAATGGCCCACTGGAAGTGCATGGATACCACTTCCAGAAATCTGTTCTAGGCCTCCAAGGCCCAGGCCTGCATCAAATAACAGAACCAGTTGTTCAGGTATTTGAATCCTATCACTGGATGTGGTCCTTAATGTCTGGATAAGGAAACATCTAGTGGGACCATGGTCAACCTCTAGGAAAGGTAGAGAATAACAGGAAAGTATTGGATAAGGATAGCGAAGAGGAGAATGAGTTCATTCTTACTCTGAGGATCCAATGAGGTGGCCATAGCTAGAAAAAAATTGGCCCATCCTAAAATCTAACTAGGATTAGGCTTAGTTTGAACTTGGGTGGGATATCTCCATGAAATTCCAGGACTAACTACATGACCTGTTGAAGTACAACTCCCAGAATTTATTTACAGCTAGTCATAGGAACATAAGAAGAGCCATGCTGAATCAGGCCAAAGCCCATCAAGTCCAGCATTCTGTGTCACACAGTGGCCCACCCATTGTACATGGGGATCTTGAGCAGAAAGAGAAGTCAAAACCCTCCCTTTCCCTTGACCCCCAACAAATGGTACTCAAGGGAATCCTGCCTGCCTCAACCAACATAGAGGCGGCACATGGACATCCGTTTTAATAACCACTGATACACTTGGCCTCCATGAATCTCTCTGACCCTGCCTTGAAGCTATCAAGGCTGACAGCTGTCACGACCTCTTCTGGAAGTGAATTCCATAAACCAACGACCCTCTGGGTGAAGAAATATTTCCCTTTATATGTCCTCACTTTCTTAGCTATAAGCTTTAGGGAGTGCCCCCTTGTCCTGGTATTGTGTGATAGAGAAAAGAATTTTTCTCTATCCACATTTTCTATCCCATGCATGATTTTATACACTTCGATCAAGTCACCCCTTAAATGCCGTCTTTCAAGGCTGAAGAGACCAAGGCGTTGCAATCTGGATTCATAAGGGAGGCGCTCCATTTGCTTGATCATTCTTGTTGCCCTTTTTTGCACCTTTTCCAGTTCCATTATATCCTTCTTGAGGTGCGGTGACCAGAACTGTACACAGTACTCCAAGCGTGGTCTCACCATCGATTTCTACAGAGGCAATAAAACACTTGCTGACTTATTTTCAATTCCCTTCCTAATCATGCCAAGCATGGAATTTGCTTTTTTTACTGCTTATGACCACAATTGAGCCCAAAATTTATGTTGATGAATGAGACATTTGTCAAGCGAATTTTGCCCCATTGTATGAATTTTCTTGCCACAGTTGTTAAGTGAATCATGGCAATTGTTAACTTAATTACCTGGTTGTTAAGTGAACCTGGTTTCCCCATTGACTTTGCTTGTAAGAAGGTCGCAAAAGCAGATCACATGACCGTGAGACTGCAACCAACATAGATATGAGTCAACTGCCAAGCATCTGAATTTTGATCATGTGATCCTGGTGTAGGAAGCCCCCCCCTCCCCAGATTAAAATATTCTTTATTCTCAATATTAGAAAGAGGCAGAATATTATATTTCTTTTGAAGGATAAATGGAGGGGGAAAATCTTAACAAAGGCAGAAGCAGCCCCAGTCTCCCTTCCTCAGGCAGAAACCTGAGGAGGCCAATCTTTAGAAATAGAGATTTTTTAATCCATTCCAAAAAACTGGGGCCACCAAAATGCCTTCAGCCACAGCTCCCACAGAAGACTGGGGTTCATGGGCTTAGAAAAACAAAGACTCCTAAAATCTACATTCCCTACCCAGCTCCAAGGACAGGACAGGATTTCCTAGCCACAATGGGAGTCAGACAACAATAATTAGAATACTAAAAAGGTAGGAGGAGGGAGGAAAGCTATGGCAAATATAGACAGCATACTAAAAAGCAAGAGATATCACCCTGCCAACAAAAGTGTGCATAGTCAAGGCCGGGGTTTTCCCAGTTGCAATGTGTGGCTGTGAAAGTTGGACCATAAGAAAGGCTGAGCGCCAGAGAATGGAGGCCTTTGAACTATGGTGCTGGAGAAGACTCCTGCGAGTCCCCTAGACTGCAAGGTGATCAAACCGGTCGGTCCTAGAGGAGATCAACCCTGACTGCTCTTTAGAAGGCCAGATCCTGAAGTTGAAACTCAAGCACTTTGGCCACCTAATGAGAAGGAAGGACTCCCTGGAGAAGAGCCTGATGCTGGGAAAGATGGAGGGCAAGAGAAGAAGGGGACGACAGAGAATGAGGTGGCTGGATGGAGTCCCTGAAGCAGGAGGCGTGAGCTTCAATGGACTCCAGAAGATGGTAGAGGACAGGAAGGCCTGGAGGAACGTTGTCCGTGGGGTCGCGATAGGTCGGACATGACTTTGTAACTAACAACAACAACAAAAAGGGCACACAGGTCAAAGTACATTTCACAACAGGCATCTGAAATACAAAGCCCAAAGAAGGTATAAAAACCCACCCACTCTCAACTCCATTTTGTTAGCTGTCCCAGAACCGCATGCTGTTGCTGATTCTGCTCATCAATAAACAAGAACCTTCATTCCTAAGCAGCCTCCATTTTATTTCCAGCGTCTTACTCCCAGCTTGGAACTGGACCTAATTTTTCTTTCAACACTGGGGATGCTGCAACGGTCGTAAGTGTGAAAAACGGTCAGAAGCCACTTTTTTTCATCGCTATTGTAACTTTGAATGGTCACTAAATGAACTGTTGTAAGTCAAGGACTACTTGTATTTATTAAATCTGTTTGCTACCCATCTCACCCCGAGGAAATGTTGCTTAACGATTGCATGATCCAGTTAACAACGATGGCAAAAAAAATCGTCATTAACGCTGGGCTGGTTCACTCAACAATCATCTTGCTTAGACATGGAAACTGTGGCCTTAATGGTGCTCGTAAGTCGAGAACTGCAACACATCTTAGATACTCCAGTGGTCAATAATCTAAATCCCAGGTCAATTTTGATTTATCAAATTGACAGCTACTGTATTTCCCCGAACATAAGACCCAACCCGAAAATAAGCCTTACCATGACTTTTCAGGATGCTCATAATATAAGCCCCACCCCCAAAAAATAAGCCCCAGTTAAGATTGTCAGCCAAATGGACGCATTTAGTACGTTCGTTGCAACACACGATGGACATATTGAATTATAAAATACTGATGTTAAAAATTCAGAGAAGAGCAACTAAGATGATACAAAGGCCTGGAGACTAAAACATACGAAGAATGGCTGCAGGACTTGGGTTTGGCTAGTCTAAAGAAAAGAAGAAATAGGGGAGACATGATAGCAGTGTTCCAATATTTGAGGGGCTGCCCCAAAGACGAAGGAGTCATGTTATTATGCAAAGCACCAGAGGATAGGATGAGAAACAATGGTCGGAAACTGATCAAAGAGAGAAGCAACCTGGAATTAAGGAGAAACTTCCTGACAGGGAGGACAATCAACCAGGACAATTTCTTGCCTCCAGAAATCGTGGCGCTCCATCACTGGAAATTTTTAAGAAGAGCTAGACAGTCACTTGTATGAGATGATGAAGGTTCTCCTGCTTAAGCGGGGGGCTGGACTATAAGACCTCCAAGGTCCCTTCCAGTTCTATTCTATTCTATTCTATTCTATTCTATTCTATTCTATTCTATTCTATTCCATTCTATTCTATTCTATTCTATTCTATTCTATTCTATTCTATTCTATTCTATTCTATTCTACTCTACTCTACTCTACTCTACTCTACTCTACTCTATTCTACTCTACTCTACACTAACTACACTACACTACTCTACTCTACTCTACACTACACTACACTACTCTATTCTAATCTACTTTATTCTAATCTACTTTACTCTACTCTACTCTAATCTACTCTACTCTACTCTACTTTACTCTACTCTACACTACACTACACTACACTACTCTATTCTAATCTACTTTACTCCAATCTACTCTACTCTACTCTACTCTATTCTATTCCATTCCATTCCATTCCATTCCATTCCCTTCCCTTCCATTCTATTTCATATTTTCTCTATTCTATTCTATTCTATTCTATTCTATTCTATTCTATTCTATTCTATTCTATTCTATTCTATTCTATTCTATTCTATTCTATTCTATTCTATTCTATTCTATTCTATTCTATTCTACTCTACTCTATTCTACTCTACTCTACACTAACTACACTACACTACTCTACTCTACTCTACTCTACACTACACTACACTACTCTATTCTAATCTACTCTACTCTACTCTACTCTACTTTACTCTACTCTACACTACACTACACTACACTACTCTATTCTAATCTACTTTACTCCAATCTACTCTACTCTACTCTACTCTATTCTATTCCATTCCATTCCATTCCATTCCCTTCCCTTCCATTCTATTTCATATTTTCTCTATTCTATTCTATTCTATTCTATTCTATTCTATTCTATTCTATTCTATTCTATTCTATTCTATTCTATTCTATTCTATTCTATTCTATTCTATTCTATAATTAAATATAAATAAATAATATTATTGACATTATTTATTTGAATAAATGTAGATTGTTGTACATGAAAATAATAAGAGATCACCTGAAAACAAGCCCTAATGCGTGTTTTGGAGCACAAATTAATATAAGACCTGGTCTTATCTTGGGGAAAATACGGTACTAATTCTGGATTCTTTGTGGTTTGTTAGCTCAGAAACAAAATTAAATCTATGTGAAGGACTTCCAAAGTGCACCTTTTATCACAATTGATGCCTGATGACTAATCTTCCTGTTTCTCCTTTCCTCCCTGCCTGAAAATCATGTTACACTAAAATAAATCTCTCGCACGCACATGCAGTTTCTCTTCTTCCCTTAAGTGTTCCTGCAACATTAAAACAATGAGCAGCGAGGGAAGTTTTCTGCCCTGCAGATGCGCTGTTGCTTAAGAAAAGGAAGAAAGAAAAATAAAAATCTCTGATGCTCAGGTCCTCTCTCTCTGCTTTTAATACCTTATTATGATCCTGTCTGCAGGTTTGTTTGGGTTTTTTTTAAGCATCAGTCTCCTCTGTGCCAAAGAAATTTCTGACAGCCCTTCGACATTTCCAAAGGTTCCACTTCTTCTTTCAGAAGGAAATGAAAGCAGCTGTGTTTAAAACTCGGTCCAAAAGACCACAGGAGAGCAGGGAAAAAATTAATCGCCAGAATCTTCACCAGTTGGAATTCAACTGCAGCATCTGGAAGATGTTTTTGGAGAGGGCAAAGTGACATGATAGCAGTATATTCCAATATTTCAGGGGCTAGGCCACAAAGAGGAGGGGGGGTCAATCTATTTTCCAAAGAAGCTGAAAGCAGGACAAGAAACAATGGTTGGAAACTGATCAAAGAGAGAAGCAACCTAGAATTAAGGAGAAGCTTCCTAACAGTGAGGACAATTAACCAGGGGAACAGCTTGCCACCAGAAATCGTAGGCGCTCCATCACTGGAGGTTTTTAAGAAGAGATTGGACAGTCACTTATCTGAGATGGTATGGGTTCTCCTCAGTGGTAGGATTCGGCTGGTTCGCACCAGTTCAGCAGAACCAGTAGCTAAATTTTGTTGAGTTTGGAGGACCGGCTGAATGCACACTGCTTCCGGAAGTCCATTCTAGGCCTCGGAGGCCTGGAGGAGGCTTTCCAGGCCTAGAACATCCCGACGGAAGTGCGTGGATGTCACTTCCAGAAATCTGTTCTAGGCCTCGGAGGCCTGGAGAAGATCTCCTAGGCCTAGAACAGCCCACAGGAAGTGCATGGATACCACTTCTGGAAATCCATTCTAGGCCTCGGAGGCCCAGACCTGCATCCATGCAGAGAACCGGTTGTTCAGTTATTTGAATCCCACTATTCTCCTACTTAAGCAGAGGGCTGGACTAGAAGACCTCGAAGGTCCCTTCCAACCCTACTATTCTATGTTGTATGGCAGTGGTTCTCAACCTGTGGCTCGTGACCCCATTTGTGGTCGAATGACCATTTCACGGGGGTCGCCAAACACTGCAGTCCGCCATATTATTTTTTTTTTGAAAAAAACTGCACGCCATTTTTCCCCTTTGCCTCGGCCTGCGCAGGGGTCAGCACCGCGCATGCGCAGGGTAGCAACGCGCATGCGTGATGCGGGCCGTTGCACCGTGCATGCGCGATGCACGATGCGGGCCGTTGTGCCATGCACGCGCATGCGTGGTGCAGGCCATCGTGCCGTGCATGCGTGCTGCGGGCCGTCGCGTCACGCATGCCGATGCAGGCCGCTGCGTTGCGCATGAGCGATGCGGGCCGTCACATCATGCATGCGCAATGCGGGCCGTCGCGCCGTGCATGCGCGACGTGCCCCGTCGTGCTGCGCATGCACGATGCGGGCTGGGGTCGAGGCCCGGAAAAGGTTGAGAACCGCTGTTCTATGGTCTTTATGGAAGAGTCAGGCAAGCTCCAATTTTCCTTGCAGTTGAAACATTAATGCACTTTGTTGGACAATATTGACTGCAGTGGGAAATGCAAGCTTCAAATCACCCTGCTAATAGTGATATTAAAAAATAACTGGGAATGTAGTAGCACTTTTTATAGAGACCCGCAGCTGAATTCCTCAAGCATGGTGTGGTTTCTTTGCTGTATTTCACAAAATAGCCTCTGAACAGCATCTAAGCAATGCAAGAAGAAGAAGAAGAAGAAGAAGAAGAAGAAGAAGAAGAAGAAGAAGAAGAAGAAGAGAAGAAGAAGAAGAAGAAGAAGAAGAAGAAGAAGAAGAAGAAGAAGAAGAAGAAGAAGAAGAAGAAGAAGAAGAAGAAGAAGAAGAAGAAGAAGAAGAAGAAGAAGAAGAAGAAGAAGAAGAAGAAGAAGAAGAAGAAGAGAAGAAGAAGAAGAAGAAGAAGAAGAAGAAGAAAGAAAAAAAAATAGACAAACATCTGAAGGGAACAAAAAGCCACACAATTGTCCATCTAAAAATTCATCCAGACTGCCAGGTTTTCATTCCAGTTAACCAATTCAAAACAGGACAACATCTTTTGAGACACACCTGAGATCCAAAGTGTAATGCAATTCCTGTCCCAGCCGTTTCACTCGCGCGCTTGCTGCAAACTGAGAGAATAAAAATACATACAAGCCCACACCTACTGTACACAAAAGCAGTGCATCAGGCTGTTTTTATGTAACCCTCAGCAGAAAATAGCAAGGAGTAAAGTTCTCCTTTGTTCAGCATCTCATAACAGCATTTCTCTCTCTTTTTTTAGATGAAAAGCAAGAATTTCATGACAACCCAATATTTTGGCTAGCTGTAGCTAAACCAGACTCTCCCATAAATGCAGGGGACATGAAGGGGGCTGTAATGTAGGGTGTGGCATGGTTTTCTATTTCTGGAGCCTTTAAGATATGCTTTTGATTGCCAATTCCCTGGATTGTCACTGTGATTTGTGCAGTTGGTCATTGTGCATTACAGGAAGAATGACCAACAGCTTCATTTTCTTCCCACCCCACCAGTGTCCCCTGAGAGGAAATGTACCACATAAATTAGTGGTTATCTTTCAGCTTGCAATCCAATGAACATTTAGCTGGAAATAAAGAGGGCATTATTATAACATCGGCCCAAATCAATTCACATCAGAATGACAGCTTGAAAATGTATGGAGCATAGTTAACCATGTGTGGCTTGCTAGATGGAATCGTAGAATCATAGAATTTTTAGAATCATAGAATCGCAGAACTGTAGAATTCTAGAATTGTAGAATCATACAATCATAGTATCATAGAATTGTAGAACCATAGAACTGTAGAACTGTAGAATCGTAGAATCGTAGAATCGTAGAATCACAGAATTATAGAATCGTAAAATCATAAAATCATAGAATCGCAGAATCACAGAATCACAGAATCACAGAATGATAGAATCATAGTGCTTGGTTTGTATTAACTTATTTATCTTTTTCTTATATGTAATTTTTAACTTTTATCACTGTAAGCCGCCCAGAAATACCCTGTGGTAACTCTTTATAAATAAATAGTTATAAATAAATTTTATAAATGAAAAATAAATAGAATCGTAGAACCATAGAATCGTAGAATCATAGTGTTTGTATTAACTTATTGATGTTTTTAGTATATATAATTTTTATCTTTTATAATTGTAAGCCACCCAGATGTAATGAATATTAATTTGGGCAAACTCTAGGAGACAGTGGGGGGGGCTGTCATGTTGTGGTCCATGAGGTCGCTAAAAGACAGAGTGAGTATCAATTATTTTATTGTTTTTAAATGTTTTAATATTTTTAATTGTAATATATTTTTTACCATTGTAATTCACCCTAGAGACATTGACAGAGACAGGTGGCTAATGGATGGATGGATGGATGGATGGATGGATGGATGGATGGATGGATGGATGGATGGATGGATCAATCGATGGATGGATGGATGGATGGATGGATGGATGGATGGATCGATGGATCGATGGATCGATGGATGGATGGATGGATCGATCGATCAATCAATCAATTAATCAATCTGCGGTGGATGGAGTCAAAATCAAAGCAAGATGATGGTATGATCAGACAATGACATGTCCATCACACATTTTTACATGCATCGATTGCACAGTTATAGCCACCAACTTGACTTTGAGACCAACCTCCCAAGGATTCTTATGGATCAAGCTGAATTTCCAGCTAGATTTAAATTTTCAAAGATTTACCATAACAAGATTGCTTACACTGGATGTTTGACCATTGCTAGAGATTATTTCCACTGGGGAATTCAGTTCCTCACTGGAAAGAGAGAGGTTTGGGAAGAGAGATAAGAATGTGTTTAAAAAGTAATGCAGAAGACAACACCGAGACACGACATTGCATTTGTACACTTTAAAATATTTATATACCTCTTTTCGGTTGTGTAAATCTGGAAGGGGCTTATAGTCATTCAGGAGCCCACTGTGAAATGAAGACAATCTGTTGCCAAGACAAGCAGGCTTCGTGGGAGTCTGGAAAACCAACATAGAAAAATTGATTTTTTTTTTTTCAGAAAACAGCTGAAGTGTACCAGTGTTGAGAGTCCAGGTAGCAAATATTAGATTGGTAAGATTTCGTTCTTCAGCCCATTTATTGGGATTGTTCTCTCTCTATAGGTAGTCCTTGACTTACAACCATTTGTTTAGTGACTGTGCAAAGTTACACGGCACCGAAAAAAGTCATGGGATCAAAATTCCAATGTTCTACCTGCTGACATTTGCTCTTCTTTGTGTTTAAACTTATTTTTTTTTTCACTGCATTCCTTCTTCCCTTCCTAGGGTTTGCAGGCACTTACATTTTCAGTTCTCAAGGTAGCGAGAGCTCAGCACAGCACAGGTTATTGATGTTTTTTCCTTCCAGGTTTTAAACTGCATTCATCTGCTTCCAATATAGCTTCCTGCGATATATATCCAGCATATAAAATGAATAAATAAGGAGGCCTAAGACAGCCCTTGCTGACCTGGAGCCAATTTTGCCATCTTTCATCTGGACTTGGGTTTCTTGCATTGTGTATAGATTTGGGAGGAGGAGGAGGAGGAGGAGGGGAGGAGGAGGAGGAGGAGGAGGAGGAGGAGGAGGAGATTCACAAGAAAGTGGAGGAGGAGGAGAGGAAAAGGAGGAAGAGGAAGTAGAGGAGGAAAATGAAAAGGAGGAGGAACAGGAAGAAGAAAAGGAAGAGGAGAAGGAGAAGGAGAAGGAGGAGGAGGAGGAGGAGGAGGAGGAGGAGGAGGAGAAGAAGAAGAAGAAGAAGAAGAAGAAGAAGAAGAAGAAGAAGAAGAAGAAGAAGAAGAAGAAGAAGAAGAAGAAGAAGAAGAAGATGATGATGATGATTCACAAGAAAGTGGAGGAGGAGGAGAGGAAAAGGAGGAAGAGGAAGTGGAGGAGGAAAATGAAAAGGAGGAGGAACAGGAAGAAGAAAAGGAAGAGGAGGAGGAGGAAGAGGAGGAGGAATATGCTAATGAGAAAGAGGAGGAGGGGGAAGAAGAAGAGGGAGGAGGAGGAGGAGGAGAAAAAAGTGGAAAAGGAGGAGAAAGTAGAAGTGGAAGAGGAAGTGGAAGTGGAGGAGGAACAGGAAGAAGAGGAGAAGGAGAAAGTAGAGGAGGAGGAGGAAGATGCTAATGAGAAAGAGAAGGAGGAGGAGGAGGAAGGAGGAGGAGGACAACAACAACAACCAAGGAAGTTTTCTTTCAATGTCCTGTATTGGATTGCCAGGGAAAGCCAGAAAAGGGTAGAATCCGAATGCAATGGGGATCAGAGAAGGAAAAGCTGTTGATTCTCCTATTTGCCATTATACAAAACCCCACCCCACCCAAAAAAATAAAACCTGCTAATCTAGAATGAAAGCAGATCATTGTTAGAAAACTGCTAGGAATTGAAATGAGATTGTGAACCAGGGAGGTGACTTCTTAGGGTGACTTTTGTCACTGGTAGCAAAAGGTGTCATTCCAGTGCTAAGAAGGTAGTGTGACTTATTCTAGGGCATGAAGAGAAAACTTCCTTCCAACCTCAACAACCAAATCAGTAGGCAAACAGGTAGGGCAATGTTTTAATTCAGGGGTCCCCAACCCCCAGCCCATGGACAATATTGGTCTGTGTGGGAAGTCAGCCCGCCAGAGAAGGAAATATTAAAAGGGCAGAATATTATATTTCCTCAGAGGATCTTAAAGAGGCAGAAAAGCATGCCCAGTTTTTCTTAATAGCCCCAAGCAGAAACCAGCTCTGTAGAAATGCAGATGTGATAATCCATTCAGGAAGGTTGGAGGCCCCCAGCTAGAAGATTAAGAAGACAAAGACATCTAAAATCTACATACCCCACCCAAACTCTAAGACAGGAGATAATAGGATTAACTCAACAGATGCCAAAGGGCACACCCAGACTCAGGTCAGAATACATGACACAGGAAACACAAAGCCTCAAACAAAAGCCGGGAACAACTCCAAACAAAAGGCTCCAGAAGGTATAAAAACCCACTCCCTACATGTGCTGTCTCTCCTTTTTTCCTTCCAGAGCCATCTTTCTGTCTGGGTCTCCTCTTCAATAAACTGCAACCTTCTTTCTAAAGCAGTTGCCATGTTGTTTATTCCCGGCTTGGACTGAACCCTGATGAAGACTTTTCCTTCAACATCTGCAGCCTGTTACAAACAGGGCCATCCGTGCAGTGAGCGAAACTTCATATGTGCATGTGTGAGATCTAGGTTGTGTATGAAACCGTTCCCTACCCATCCATGGTAGATATTTTTTCCTCCAAAAACTGGGCTCTGATGCCAGAAAGATTGGGAACCACTGTTTTAATTGTGGACTTGCTTTGATTTAATTGCAGACTTGAATGCCGGGCCTTGGCTAACAAAATGAAATTCAACGAAGATGAAACTATGGTTTTACACCTATGCAAGAAAAAACAAATGTACAGGTACAGATGAGGTGAAACCTGCATCAATAGCAATAAACGTAAGACAGGATCTTGGAGTCCTAGTGGACATTCACTTAAATGTGAGCCAGCCGTGTGCTGCAGCTGCCAAAAAAGCCAATGCATTGCTGGGCTGCATCAACAGAGGGATGGAATCAAGATCACGTGAAGTGTTAATACCACTTTACAATGCCTTGGTAAGGCCACACTTGGAATACTGCATCCACCTTTGGTCACCACGATGTAAAAAAGATGTTGAGACTCTAGAAAGAGTACAGAGAAGAGCAACAAAGATTATCAGGGGACTGGAGGCTAAAACATATAAGGAACAGTTGCTGGAATTGGGAATGTCTAGTTTAATGAAGAGAAGGACCAGGGGGGACATGATAGCAGTCTTCCAATATCTCAGGGGCTGCCCCAAAGAAGAGGGAGTCAAGCTATTCTCCAAAGCACCCGAAGACAGGACAAGAAGCAATGGATGGAAACTAATCAAGGAGAGAAGCAGCCTGGAACTAAGGAGAAACTTCCTGACAGTCAGAACAAGTAACCAGTGGAACAACCTGCCTCCAGAAGCGGTGAATGCTCCAACACTGGAGGTTTTTAAGAAGAAACTGGACAGTCACTTGTCTGAAATGGCATAAGGTTTCCTGCCTGAGGAGGAGGTTAGGGTCCCATCCAACTCTATATTCTATGTTCTAATTGACCAGAAGGTAAAGAAGGATTCAGAAACCATGATCCACCCTCTGTTTGTTTATCCCCATTTTCCTAACAAAGCTTTCAGGAAGAACGAACAGAGTCCTTTATAAGATTAATGGTATTGTCAGGACAAGTACCGGATTTTTAATCCCAATGGGATATTTTCCTATATCTTCCCCCTTAGCAAAGCAGATACCTTCAATTTATTTATGCTTCCACTGTCTGAATACACATTTGGTTGTCCAGCTCTGCATATTAAATCACAACTGTCACACCGGTGATTATTTTATACTACCGTTGTCGCAATGCCTGGATTTCTTTCTTTCTTCTTTTTTTTTTTTCCTAACGAAGTCCATTTTAAGCACAGGATAATGCTGGTTACCAAACTAGAAGACACCATTTCCCTGAGATTTGACCCAAATCACACCCCCCCCCCCGGATTGCAAAGCGTCCAGCTTTTCCTTCAATTTCAGCTTTATATAACTGGAGCCTAATTCCTTATCGGCCCAACTTTGAAAAGCGATCAAGTTATTTGCTCCCTGCATTTTGAACTGTCAGCTTTTCCTTCCTGGTTTTTTTTTTCCGTTTTCTTTTTTTTAAGGGCTTGGTACTCTTAATTTCAAATTTTATTATCTCCTCTCTTTTTTTTCCTTTTATCTTCCTGCCGTGTCAGTGTCTTGGGTTGATGGTCTCTGTATGACTCGCATGCCGGATGCAAATACAGTTTCAGAACCGGTGCTAGGGCTGATTAAAGACTGCTTTTTTTCCCCTTTCTCAGCAATTTCCCAAAAAAGCTGTGAACCAGCAATAAAGAGTTATTAAGATGTAAAGCCAAATCTCCAGAATGCTAAGCCTGGAGATTTTTTTTTTCTCTCTCTCTGTTCTCAGAAAAGCTGATTTGGTCTTTGACATTTGCAGGCTGAACATGGGAGAGGAGGGGGCATGTGTGGGTCTGTAAATGTATTTGGAGAATAATGGGAGTTGCAGTCCATGGGTCTTTGAAAAGGAGCCATCTCAAACAAACCTGGCATCAAACTTCCTGGGGGATGTTTATATATATATATATATATCCTTATACTGTTTCTGTCTTAAACATTAACAGAATCCATTAAGGACTGAGAATCAGGGTCTCTGCTAGAAGGAGTAGGGGAAACATGATAGCAGTGTTGTAATATTTGAGGGGCTGCCATGAAGACAAAGGAATCAACCTATTCTCCAAAGCATTAGAGGGCAGGACAAGAAGCAAAGGATTGAAAGTTATCAAGGAGAGAAGCAAGCTGAAATTAAGGAGAAACTTCCTAACAGTGAGGACAATTAACCAGTGGAACAGCTTTGCCTTCAGAAGTTATGGGTTCTCCATCACTGGAGGTCTTTAAGAAGAGATGGTATAGGTTCTCCTGCTTGAGCAAGGGGTTGGACAGCAAGGGCTGTCTTAGGCCTCCTTTTTATATGCTGGATATATATCGCAGGAAGCTATATTGGAAGCAGATGAATGCAGTTTAAAACCTGGAAGGAAAAAACATCAATAACCTGTGCTGTGCTGAGCTCTCGCTACCTTGAGAACTGAAAATGTAAGTGCCTGCAAACCCTAGGAAGGGAAGAAGGAATGCAGTGAAAAAAAATAAGTTTAAACACAAAGAAGAGCAAATGTCAGCAGGTAGAACATTGGAATTTTGATCCCATGACTTTTTTCGGTGCCGTGTAACTTTGCACAGTCACTAAACAATGGTTGTAAGTCAAGGACTACCTATAGAGAGAGAACAATCCCAATAAATGGGCTGAAGAACGAAATCTTACCAATCTAATATTTGCTACCTGGACTCTCAACACCAGTACATTTTCTACCCCTCCCTCCTTTTCTATGGCAAGTTGGTTAGTGACAGAAGCTAGCAGGCATCATAGCGATTCCGTCTCGACCACCAGGTTGAACCCTTTGCTATCTGCATTTACAACATACCCTGGGAGCTATTAAGGAGGGTCTGTCCTCACCCACTTTCTCTCACACCTCACATCCAGGACTGAGTTGCCTCTCACTCCTCAGGATGCAACCTTTCCTCCTCTGAATCCACTTCCTTGCTTGTTGGGCACAAGCAGCAAGAACAGAGTAATTGAAAGTAGTTCATTGTTGCTCGCCTACACACAGGTATCTTGTCAGACCAAAGCACAAATCTGTATAAATATTAGATACAGGTAGTCCTCCTCTTAGGACCACAGTTGAGCCCAAAATTTCTGTTGCTAAGTGAGATGGTTGTTAAGTAAATTTTGCCCCATCTTACATCTTGACACAGATGTTCAATGAATTGCTGCAGATGTGAAGTTAGCAGCATGGTTGTTAAGTGAATCTGGCTGTAGGAGATGACCAGGCTGAGTCCTTACTTTTCTCTTTACTCACTCATGCCATTCCTTTCTTCCTCTCTCTCCCTCCCTCCCTCCTTCCTTCCTTCACTTTCCTTCTTTCTTTCCTTCCTCCCTTTCCTTCCTCCACCCTCTCTCCCTCCCTGTCCCTTTCCTCCTTACTCACTCACTCACTCTCTTCCTTTCTTCCTTCTTTCCTTCTCTTTCCTTCCTCCCTTTCTTCCTTCTTCCACCCTCTCTCCCTCCTTCTCCCTTTCCTCCTTACTCACTCACTCACTCACTCTGTTCCTTCCTTTCTTCTTTCTTTCCTTCCTTCCTTCCTTTCTTCTTTCCTCCACCCTCTCTCCCTTTCCTCCTTACTCACACTCACTCTGTTCCTTCCTTCCTACCTACCACCTTCCTTTCTTTCTCTCTTTCTTTCTCCCTCCTTCCTTCCCTCCACTTTCCTTCTTTCTTTTCTTCCTCCCTTTCTTTGTTCTTCGATCCTCTCTCCCTCCCTCTTTCCTCTTTACTCACTCACTCATTCTGTTCCTTCCTTCCCTTCCCTTTACTCCTTACTCACACACTCATTCTGTTCCTTCCTCCTTTCCTTGTTTCTTTCCTTCCTCCTTTTCTTCCTTCCTCCACCCTCTCTCCCTCCCTCTCTTTCCTCCTTACTTACTCACTCTGTTCCTTCCTTCCTTTTTTCCTTCCTACTCCCTTCCTTCCTTCCTTTCTCCCTTTCTTCCTTACCTCCACTTTCCTTCTTTCTTTCCTTCCTCCCTTCCTTCCTTCCTTCTTCCACCCTCTCTCCCTCCCTCTCCCTTTCCTCCTTACTCACTCTGTTCCTTCTTTCCTTCCTTCCTTCCTTACTTTCTCTCTCCCTCCCTCTCCCTTTCCTACTCACTCACTCACTCACTCACTCACTCACTCCCTATATATCAATGGCCCATTTTTCCATTTATTTCCCCAACAGTCTTTATCTTCCTCAACATTAATGTTTCAGTTCAATCCCTATAGATGATCTCACGAGGGATAACTCACGGGGATATATTTGGAGAAGTTTCAGATTGGGAGAATTAGGTAGTTTCAGGCAGTGGAGATTAATTAATTAACCTCAATCCATGTGACACCTACTTTCTTGGCTCTAGGCTGCTTCCCAGTTCTAAAAACCACTAAAATGTTTGCTCAAAAATGGAAAGCAATGGAAGTACCAAGTGAGGAAGAACTAATAAAGAAAATTATATATTGCGCAGAACTAGATAGGATAACTAAAAGATTAAAAAATCAGGAAGATGCAGAATTTTATCGAATATGGAACAAATTTTATAGATGGAGGGGAAAAATGGAGGTCACAAATAAAGAGATAAGATAGAGACCAGAAATGTATAGTTTGTATATAGATATATTATATGTAATTAATGTACAATGTGGACTGAGATGGAAGTCAGAGACAATTTACCATGTTCAATGTTTTTAATCCTTTTTTGTTCTTTGTATTCAATAAAAACTTTATTAAAAATAAAATAAAATAAAAATAAAAACCATTGAAATGTAAGTTGAGAACAAAATGCATCCGTCCAACAGCCGTACGATAGCTTTCCCTAACCTCTCGGAAGCTAAATGAAGCTCAAAAATTGCACCGATAAATTTTTAAATAATAATAATAGTAATAATAATTATTATTCTAAACTATTCTCGGAATAAAGTGCCAAAAAAGAAGCTTTCCTGAAAGCAGAAAATAATTGAAAAACTACATAACAAGTTGTGTGGGTTTTTTTTATTCCACTGTGGAAAAAAAAACTAAAACTGCAGGGAAGTTATACTTAGGAGAAATAGCACTGTACCTTGTCTTGAGCTCCTTGGATGAAAGGCTGAACATTAATGCAAATTTGAATCTCTTGGGGTTTTTTTCTTTTCTTTTCTTGTTCCTGCTTATCTGATTAAATTTTTAAAGATTAAAATAATTTTTAGCTGCCGCCACGGGGGCCCGAAATTGTAACAATAAGTATATAATTTAATTATTAGACAACTCTGCTCCTTTGCTCTGAACTATGTAAAGGGTAATGGATTATTCTGTTGTTCACCTCCTTACTTTTTCCCTTCCAGCTCTCCTTCCCTTTTCTGTAATTTCTACTTTTTGGGCTGAGTTACAAGCAACTGAAGGGCCTCAGAAAAGGAAAGTAAGTAGAAGTGAAAATAATAATAATAATAATAATAATAATAATAATAATAATAATAATGATGATGATGATGATGATGATGATGGAAGCGATCTTGGAGGTCATCTAGTCCAACCCCCTGCTCATGCAGGAAACCCTACACCATTTAAGACAAATGGCCATCCAGTCTCTTCTTAAAAACTTCCAGTGTTGGAGCATTCACCGCTTCTGGAGGCAGGTTGTTCCACTGGTTAATTTGTTCCACTGGTTAAACACCCCTGACGGCGCGTGATAAAATCCTAAAACAAGTAAGAAAAAAAAATCCAAAAAGTAAACTGAGACCAAAACAAAAAATTTGAACAACCCAAAAAAGCTGTGTGTTTTTTTAAATAATAACTAGTATAATAATAACAGCAAACATATAATAACAAGAAATGGAGATAGATAGCCAGCAGACGGAGGGGAGCTTCCCAGTGTTTTGTATTGAGTGTCACATGTATGACTATCTGTCTGCTGGACAGAAGTCTTGGGTGTGTGATCGGTGCAATGAGCTCCTGGCTCTCAGGGAACAGGTTCTTTCCCTTGAAGCCAAGGTAGCAGACCTGGAGAAGCAGAGAGAGATAGCGAGGCAGGAGAAGATCTTCAGGGATGCAGCAGGAGCGTCCCACTCCATGCTGAGCAGCTCTCCAGCTGCTTTGGAGAATGGAGATCTTGGGCAGGGAGGATATCAATCTGTGGAAGAGGGACAGGTTCCCTTAGTTGAGACCCCTTCCCTGGAGGATGTGCACCGAGGATACTTCTCCGCGGGTGGTGGGAGGGGGGCTTCTTGTAGTGGGTGATTCAATTGTTAGAAATATAGAGAGACGAGTTTGTGATGGAAGCGTTGACCGCATGGTAAACTGCCTGCCGGATGCAAAGGTTGCGGACATCACGAGGCATCTAGACAGGCTGATAAACAGTGCTGGGGTGGAGCCAACTGTTGTGGTACATGTCGGTACCAATGACATTGGAAAAGCTAAGCGGAAGGTCCTGGAAGCCAAATTTAGGTTGCTAGGTAGAAGATTAAAGTCCAGGACCCCCAAGGTTGCATTCTCAGAAATGCTACCTGTTCCACGCGCAGGGCCAGCTAGACAGGCAGAGCTCAGGAGCTTCAATGCATGGATGAGGCAGTGGTGCTGGGAGGAAGGGTTTAGATTCATTAGGAACTGGGAAACATTTTGGGACAAGCCACACCTGTACAGAAGGGATGGGTTACATTTGAACCATAATGGAACCAGACTGTTGGCGATTAATATTAAAAAGGTTTCAGAGCAGCTTTTAAACTGATTCATAGGGGAAAGTCGACAGGAGCTGGGCAGCTTCCGGTTCGAGAAGGCGCACTGCCTAATATGGAGGGAGGAAGTTATGCACACATTGGTGAGTCAACAGGAAAACTAAATAGTAATAGTCAAGCAGAAGGACATGGTAGACCATCTACAAATTCTACAACCAAATTCTACAGTCAAAATCCACAGTCAAAGTTGAAAGTGTACCAGAAAATTACATATAAAGGTCTGTACACAAATGCTAGAAGCATTCGAGCAAAAATAGGGGAATTGGAATGCTTGGTGAAGGAAAATAATATTGATATTATCGGCATAACAGAAACCTGGTGGACAGATGAAAACCAATGGGACACAAGGATTCCAGGTTACAAATTGTATAGGATGGACAGGAGAGGGAGAAATGGTGGTGGCGTGGCCTTGTACATAAATGAGGAGTTAGAATCTCATGAACTCGAAATTCAAGAAAATTCAAACTCACCCACAGAAACATTGTGGATAAAAATCCCAGGACAGGAAACTAATCTGACGTTAGGGATCTGCTATCGCCCTCCCAACCAAACTCCAGAGGTAGATTGCTATTTGGAAAATGAATTTAAGGAGGCCTCAAAAAGAAATAGGGTAGTCATAATGGGGGACTTCAACTATCCCCAAATAGATTGGGTAAATTCTTGTTCTACACATGAAAGAGAGACAAGGTTCCTCGACTTGTTAGCCGATAATTCCCTTGAGCAGATGGTCATGGAACCTACCAGGGGAAAGGGGATCCTGGACTTGGTTCTAACTAATGCACAGGATTTGGTTCATGATGTCCTTGTAACCGAGCCCATAGGAACCAGCGATCACAACACAATAACCTTCAACTTAACCATGGATAGCAAATTGTCAGTGAAAACTAACACAGAGACCTTAAACTTTCACAGAGGAAATTTTGAAAAAATGAGGAAAATAGTAAAGAAGAAACTAAAAGGAACAGTAAAAAAAGTCAAATCCCTCCAAAATGCTTGGAAACTGTTTAAAAATACGTTACAGCAGGCTCAAATAAAATGCATTCCTAAAAGAAGAAAGAGGATTGGAAAGTCCAAGAGGATACCAGTATGGCTTACGAATGAGGTAAAGGAGGTTATTGGAAAGAAGAAAAACTCATTTAAGAAATGGAAGGCTCTTCCTACCGAGGGGAACAGGAGGGATCACAAACTCTGGCAGACCAAATGCAAGGCGATAGTCATGAAAGCCAAGAGAGACTTTGAGGAGCATATAGCCAAGAATATTAAAAATAATAACAAAACCTTTTTTAAGTACATCAGAAGCAGGAACCCAACCAGAAAATCAGTTGGGCCACTTGATAACAATGGTCAGAAGGGGATAATCAAAGAAGACAAGGAGATTGCTGAGAGGCTAAATGACTTCTTTGCCTCCGTTTTCACCGAGGAGGATAGAGAACATTTGCCTGCCACTGAATTAGTTTTCCCAGGGAGGGAAATAGAAGAATTAAACCTGATAGAGATAAACAAGGAAGATGTTCTTGCATGCCTTTCTAAACTAAACGTCAACAAATCGCCGGGTCCAGATGGCATCCACCCTAGAATTCTCAAGGAACTCAAGTGTGAAATTGCTGAACTTCTAGCTAAAATATACAATCTTTCTCTAAGATCAGGCACTGTACCGGAGGATTGGAGGGAAGCAAATATAACCCCGATCTTCAAGAAAGGATCTAGAGGTGATCCAGGAAACTATAGACCAGTCAGTCTTTAACCTCAGTTCCAGGCAAACTGATGGAAACCATTATTAAAGATAAAATTACAGGGCACATAGAAAAACAGGCATTGCTGAAAGAAAATCAACATGGTTTCTGCAAAGGCAAATCATGTCTTACTAACTTGTTAGAATTCTTTGAGGGTGTGAATAAATACATAGATAAAGGGGCCCCAGTTGATATTGTATATCTTGACTTTCAAAAGGCTTTTGACAAAGTCCCTCACCAAAGGCTCCTAAAAAAGCTCTCCAGCCACGGAATTAGAGGACAGGTCTTGTCCTGGATTGGTAACTGGCTAAATTGTAGGAAGCAAAGGGTGGCAATAAATGGACAAATCTCCGGATGGAAAGAAGTGAGAAGTTGTGTACCCCAAGGTTCAGTTTTGGGACCTTTACTTTTTAATTTATTCATCAATGATCTGGATGTAGAAGTTAATAGTGAGGTAGCCAAGTTTGCTGATGACACTAAATTGTTCCGGGTTGTGAAAAGTGAAACTGATTGTCGGGAGCTCCAGAAGGATCTCTCGAAATTGTGTGAGTGGGCAACAAAGTGGCAAATGCATTTTAACCTAAACAAGTGCAAAGTTATGCACATCGGGGCAAAGAACCCCAATTATACTTACCAACTGATGGGGACCAAACTTTCTGAGACAATCCAAGAAAGGGATCTTGGGGTTTTGGTGGACAGCTCGATGAAGATGTCAACCCAATGCACAGCAGCAGTAAAAAAAAGCAAAATTCCATGCTTGGCATGATTAGGAAGGGAATCGAAAATAAGTCAGCAAGTGTTTTATTGCCTCTGTAGAAATCGATGGTGAGACCACACTTGGAGTACTGTGTACAGTTCTGGTCACCGCACCTCAAGAAGGATATAATGGAACTGGAAAAGGTGCAAAAAAGGGCAACAAGAATGATCAAGGAAATGGAGCGCCTCCCTTATGAAACCAGATTGCAATGCCTTGGTCTCTTCAGCCTTGAAAGACGGTGTTTAAGGGGTGACTTGATCGAAGTGTATAAAATCATGCATGGGATAGAAAAGGTGGATAGAGAAAAATTCTTTTCTCTATCACACAATACCAGGACAAGGGGGCACTCCCTAAAGCTTATAGCTAAGAAAGTGAGGACAAATAAAGGGAAATATTTCTTCATCCAGAGGGTTATTGATTTATGGAATTCACTTCCTGAAGGGGTCGTGACAGCTGTCAGCCTTGACAGCTTCAAGGCAGGGCTAGATAGAGTCATGGATGCAAAGTGTATCGGTGGTTATTAAAACGGATGTCCATGTGCTGCCTCTATGTTGGTTGAGGCAGGCAGGATTCCCTTGGGTACCATTTGTTGGGGGTCAAGGGAAAGGGAGGGTTTTGCCTTCTCTTTCTGCTCAAGATCCCCATGTACAATTGGTGGGCCACTGTGTGACACAGAATGCGGGACTCGATGGGCTTTGGCCTGATTCAGCATGGCTCTTCTTATGTTCTTATGTTCTTATGTTCTTAATTGTTCTAACTGTCAGGAAGTTTCTCCTTAGTTCTAGGTTGCTTCTCTCCTTGATTAGTTTCCATCCATTGCTTCTTGTCCTCCCTTCAGGCACCTTGGAGAATAGCTTGACTCCCTCTTCTTTGGGGTAGCCCCTGAGATACTGGAACACAGCTATCCTGTCCCCCCTCGTCCTTCTCTTCATTAAACTAGACATACCCAATCCCAGCAACTGTTCTTTATATGTTTTAACCTCCAGTCCCCTGATCATCTTCATTGCTCTTCTCTGTATTCTTTCCAGAGTCTCAACATCTTTTTTACGTCGTGGTGACCAAAACTGGATGCAGTATTCCAAGTGTGGCCTTACCAAGGCATTGTAAAGTGGTATTAACACTTCACCTGATCTTGATTCTATCCCTCTGTTAATGCAGCCCAGCACTGTGTTGGTCTTTTTGGCAGCTGCAGGACACAGCTGGCTCCTGTTTAAGTCATTGTCCACTAGGACTCTGAGGTCCCTCTCACAGTTATTGCTATTGAGCAAGGTACCCCCTATACTATACCTGTACATTTGGTTTTTCTTGCCTAAATGTAGAACCTTGCTTTTTTCACCATTAAATTTATTTTGTTAGATAGTGCCCAGTGTTCACGTTTGTCCAGATCCTTCTAGATCTTAAGCCTGTCCTATAAACTTTGGGTTCTTTTACCTGGCATGCAGGCCTAATGAACCATACCAGATAGATGGGAAGGAAAAGAAAACATTTATTTGCAAATAAAAGAAACACATTTCAAATGGACACATTCCAGCTTGGAGTGAATCCCATTTTGTCCAGAATAACAAAATAACAGAGTTGGAAGGGATCTTGGAGGTCTTCTAGTCCAGCTCCCTGCTCAAGTAGGAGAGCCTATATCATTCCAGACAAATGGCTGTCCAGTCTCTTCTTAAAAAGAAAAGCGTGATGAAACACCCATAGATTCTGGTGGCAAGCTGTTCCACTGGTGAATTTTCCTCATTGTTAGGAAAGTTCTCCTTCATTCCAGGTTGCTTCGCTCTTTGATTCGTTTCCATCCATTGTTTCTTGCCCTGCTTTCTGATGCTTTTGGAAAGCAGGTTGAGCCTTTCTTCTTTGTGGCAGCCCCTCAAATACTTACTTAGAGTATGATGAGAACATGACAAAGAGAAGCAGGCTTATACACACAATCTACATAATTATATACAAAACCTCTATGGGGGTGCAGCAGTGGACCCATAACTGGAATCCAGATCAGCTATCCAGAGGTGATTGATTGCCTCTGGCGTTGCTTCGTGAAGATCTAAGAGTGCAGAGGAGAATGACAAAGACAACCAGATGACTGGAAGTTAAAATATGAAGAATGGTTGCTGGAATTGGGTATGTCTAGTGCAATGAAGAGAAGGACCAGGGGTGACATGATAGTAGCCTTCCAATATCTCAGGGGCTGCCCCAAAGAAGAGGGAGTCAAGCTCTTCTCCAAAGGGCCTGAAGGCAGGACAAGAAGCCACGGATGGAAACTCACCAAGAAGAGAAGCAACCTGGAATTTAAGGAGAAACTTCCTGACAGTGAGAACAATTAACCAGTGGAACCACCTTCCTCCAGAAGTTGCGAATGCTCCATCACTGGAGGTCTTTAAGAAGAGACTGGACAGTCACTTGTCTGAAATGGTACTGGGTCTCCTGCTTGAGCAGGGGGCTGGACTAGAAGACCTCCAAGATCCCTTCCAACTCTGTTACTCTATCATTCTGTCCTTCTGTAACCGACAATAATCATTATTAAATAATTACATAAATACTATTTATTTAGGAAAGGTTCCCCTAACCTTGGTGGTATCTCGCCTGTATTTAGTCTCCTTCTACGACTGCATCATTAAAGTCCTCCAAATCTCCCACAGGTAAAAGATGATATGAAGATGTGACTGAGCATGGAAGAGTCAAACTGAAATGTAGAGGACCTCACGTTATCAGTTCTTAACTGAAGCCGGCAAATCTGAAGCAATGAAGCTAAATTCAGCCTCAGATGGTTTCTTCTTCCCACACCTAAGGTTAAGAGAAGCATTCTGCACCACCGCTTTGCTTTCAGGGAACGTGGTGGTAACAAACAAGCCTGTTTTAATCTCTTTTTTGGGCTGTGTTTTAATTAGATTTCCACTCAGCATTAATTATCTCCATGTCTCCCTCACACCATCACTGTTCCACGGCTGCTGGTTTCAGTAGAGGGTTCACCCCGTCATCACAGGAGGACCCTCTGGAATATCCTCTCTTAATACTAGGGCTATGGCAGACATTCTGCTGTTTTAGGAGTTCACCAAGGCCTTTAAGACAGGAAGATATTGCCATGGTTCCGACAGATGAAACCCTTCAAAGAACTTCGAAGCATTGTTTACCTTAATTGTTTATCTTTATCTGAGAAGCATAACATTGGCACTTTTGAAGAGAGAAATAAAAAAGGCATAAATAAGACTGCCATACTGAGAGGAGGAAGGAAGGAAGGAAGGAAGGAAGGAAGGAAGGAAGGAAGGAAGGAAGGAAGGAAGGAAGGAAGGAAGGAAGGAAAAGGAGGGGGAGGAGAAGGGAGGGGTGGAGGGAGGGAGGAAGGAAGGAAAAGGAGTGGGAGGGAGGAGAAGGGAGGGAGGGAGGAAGGAAGGAAGGAAGGAGAGGGAGGGAGGAAAGAAAGAAGGAAGGAAGAAAAGAAGGAAGGAAGGAGAGGGAGGGAGGGAGGAAGGGAGGGAGGGAGGAAGGGAGGAAGGGAGGAAAGAAAAAAGAAGGGAGGGAGGGAGGGAGGCAAGAAGGAAGAAAGAAAGCAGAGGGATGGAGGAGAAGGGAGAGAGGGAAGAAGGAAGGAAAGAAGGAAGGAAGGAAGGAGAGGGAGAGAGGGAGGAAGGAAGGAGGAAGGAAGGAAGGGAAGGAAGGAAGGAAAGAAGGGAGGGAGGAAGGAAGGGAGGAAGGAAAAGCAGAGGGAGGGAGGAAGGGAGGGAGGAAGGAAAAGGAAAGGGAGGGAGGAGAAGGGAGATAGGGAGGAAGGAAGGAGGAAGGAAGGAAGGAAGGAAAAGGAGAGGGAGGAAGGAAGGGAGGGAGGAAGGAAGGAAAAGGAGAGGGAGGGAGGAGAAGGGAGATAGGGAGGAAGGAAAGAAGGAAGAAAAGAAGGAAGGAAAGAGGGAGGGAGGGAGGGAGGAAGGAAGGAAGGAAGGAAAGAAGGAAGGAAGGAAGGAAGGAAGGAAGGAAGGAAGGAAGGAAGGAAGGAAGGAAGGAAGGAAGGAAGGAAGGAAGGAAGGAAGGAAGGAAGGAAGGAAGGAAGAGTGAAGCCAGGAGTGATTGAAGATACATAGATATTTTTTTCAGAAACTGTTGAAGAGAGAAAGAAAAAAAGGCATACATCAGAATGCTGAATTCTGAATTTCAGAGTGAAAAACAAGATTGAGCATCTGGGCAGAGAGAGCCATGGTTTTTCTACTTTAAAACATAACGGCAGCACATTTGATATTATCAACAATTGCAGCCTTGTGCGCTGGTGATTAACATACTACCTGGTTTCAATTGGGCAAGATTTGTATTGGCTTTGAGGCTCTTTCTCCTCGTGTTGCCTGGACTTGAAAGCCCATCGATCATTCCCTGGCTGGTCTCCAGGATCCTGGCAGCCGAGACTTTCTCCACCTCTTTTCTCGGACACCCGAGAAAAGTACGTTTTCCTTTGACAAGGATGATTGGTAATAAATAAAATCACACTTTGCATTTATAGTGCCTCTTTGGCAGCCAGATATCTCACCAACTTGTAAAGCATATGGTTGGTGGTACTACGAAGCCTGGATGAAGAAACACTGTCCCCTTTATCTTAGAAAGAAAGCTGAATGGCTTTCAAGGTGACACACTAGATCAAAAACATTCTACACTGAAACATGGAGGTATGTACACACACCTCACACACACATACACCCACAAAGATGGTTTATACCTACTGATCTTCAGCTAGGATGTGCTTCATCCTTGATAACCCAAGGTTATTCCATCAGCTGCCAAAAAAGCCAATACGGTCCTAGGCTACTGCATCAACAGAAGGACAGCCTCGGCATTAGCTTCGTGTTTGACCATACTACTGCTTGTAATGAGGTAACGTCAAGGAGGAAACTTTGGCAGCTACGTGCCTCTTTGTTTCAACTTGACATTAGAGTAAGGAGACAGGGAGGTGTTGCTTTCAATATGCTTAAGAGGGAGAAATGAAACCTCTACGATTCTGCTCAAGACTGGGAGAGCCTGAATCCTTTCCAAGGACACTGTAAGAGGTATAGAGAGGAAGCAGACGGTTCCCATAACAAAATGAAATTGTTTACATAGCCCATGTGAGAGGGTGGGGGTTTGCCTGGAGAAATTATTGTTTAATTCTATGAACTAGTATCTGGGAACCTCAGTTTTGCTTTGACATTACCACGCCACATATTTAATAAACAGTAAGATTTTCAGAAACGGAACGAACCTGGACTTTTATTTGGATCCGCAAACTGGATGTTGACAGGTAGGTGGGTTTCCAACCTTAAAATGGTCCATACTCATCTGTTACACTCTCTTTCTTGTACTTCTGTGGCATTTTGTAGAACTGTCTTTTCCTTTACAGATAACCAGCTTTTGCTGACACTGATGCTCGTGATCTGTGATTATTCATCAGAATATTTACATCTTATGTCATGGCTAATCTAAATATTTTGAGGCCGTTCCACTGTCCGCCAACTCTAGAGACATCCCAATTCCTCAAAATAAGCTACTCACCCAGGCTGTGCTATATGGCAGTAATACATTACAGCAGAGCTATTCACAGTCACTTGTCTGAGATGGTATAGGTTCTCCCGCTTGAGCAGGGGGCTGGACTAGAAGACCTCCAAGGTCCCCTCCAGCTCTATTCTATTCTATTCTATTCTATTCTATTCTATTCTATTCTATTCTATTCTATTCTATTCTATTCTATTCTATTCTATTCTATTCTTACACTTATTCTACTCTACTCTATTCTACTCTGTTCTGTTCTGCTCTCCTCTCCTCTGCTCTGCTCTGCTCTGCTCTGTTCTGTTCTACTCTACTCTACTCTGCTCTACTCTACTCTGCTCTGCTCTACTCTACTCTACTCTACTCTACTCTACTCTACTCTACTCTACTCTACTCTACTCTATATTCTATTCTATTCTGTTCTGTTCTGTTCTGTTCTGTTCCATTCCATTCCATATTTTCTATTCTATTCTGTTCTGTTCTGTTCTGCTCTGCTCTGCTCTGCTCTGCTCTGCTCTGTTCTGTTCTACTCTACTCTATTCTACTCTCCTCTACTCTCCTCTATACTCTATTCTATTCTATTCTATTCTAATTTTCTATTCTGTTCTGTTCTGTTCTGTTCTGCTCTGTTCTACTCTACTCTACTCTACTCTACTCTACTCTAATTCTATTCTATTCTATTCTATTCTATTCTATTCTATTCTATTCTATTCTATTCTATTCTATTCTATTCTATTCTATTCTATTCCATTCCATATTTTCTATTCTATTCTATTCTGTTTTGCTCTGCTCTGCTCTGTTCTACTCTACTCTACTCTACTCTACTCTACTCTACTCTACTCTACTCTACTCTACTCTACTCTATATTCTATTCTATTCTATTCTATTCTATTCTATTCTATTCTATTCTATTCTATTCTATTCTATTCTATTCTATTCCATTCCATTCCATATTTTCTATTCTATTCTATTCTATTCTATTCTATTCTGTTCTGTTCTGTTCTGTTCTGTTCTGTTCTGTTCTGTTCTGCTCTGCTCTGCTCTGCTCTGCTCTGCTCTGCTCTGCTCTATATTCTATTCTATTCTATTTCATTTCAATCCCAAAGATGCTTTTTCAAGAGGCAACTGGACTTTCTTGTTTTTCTTTGAAGACATTTCGCTTCTTATCCAAGAAGCTTCTTCAGCTCCCCACCCTCCAGTCAGAGCTGAAGAAGCTTCTTGGATGAGAAGCGAAACCTCTTCAAAGAAAAACAAGAAAGTCCAGTTGCCTCCTGAAAGAGCACCTTTGGGACAACCATCACCTGGATGGCTGAGAATCTCCATAGACATCTCAACTACCTATAATGTATATTAAATCCCTGAATGGTATGGCTGAGAAAGGAAAGCATCTAAAATAGAAAGCAAAGACTTTGTTTTATTATAAAAAGGGGGCAGGAAAACAAGGAAGACACATCTGTAACGTTGCAGATGTTGCAGGCTCCTCGTCCGGCTATAAGTCTTGGAGCTCCTCAGAGCCTTCCTCTGACTCTGATGTCACTCCAGGCCCCTCTGCCTCCTCTGATTCCTCAGACTCAGCTGCCGGGTCCACTGGCTGGTGAGGAATCACAACAAGAACTAGGTATGTCTAGCCTAACAAAGAATAGCAGGAGACCCCACACCATTCCAGACAAATGGCTGTCCAATCTCTTCTTAAAACCCTCCAGTGATGAGCGTCTATGGAGGTTCTCCGTCATGGTTGTCCCAAAGGTGCTTTTTCAAAAGGCAACTGGACTTTCCTGTTTTTCCTTGAAGACCTCTCGCTTCTCATCTAAGAAGCTTCTTCAGTTCTTCAGAAGCAATTTTTTTTTAAAGAAAGGAGCAAAAAAATAAATAAATAAAAACAATTAAAGAACCTCCTGGATGGGAAGCAAAATGTCTTCAAGGAAAAACAAAGTCCAGTTGTCTTTTGGAAAAGCACCTTTAGGACTCCAGTGATGAAGCATCCACAACTTCTGGAGGCAAGTCGTTCCACTGATTAATTGATCGCATTGGCAGGAAATTTGGGAAGTGACCTTGGAGGTCTTCTAGTCCAACCTCCTGCTCAAGCAGGAAACCCTGTACCAGGGATAGGCAACCTTGGCTCTGTTATGACTCGTGGACTTCAACTCCCAGAATTCCTGAACCAGCATGGGGGAACTATGGCCCCTTCATGACTTGGGGACTTCAACTCCCAGAATTCCTGAGCCAGCATGGGGGAACTATGGCCCCTTCATGACTCGTTGACTTCAACTCCCAGAATTCCTCAGCCAGCCATGCTGAGGGGAAAGGGAGAGGTTTCCAAGGTGAGCCATGCTGGCTCAGGAATTCTGGGAGTTGAAGTCCACGAGTCATAAAAGGGCCAAGATTGCCTACCCCTGACCTAGATAGATAGATAGATAGATAGATAGATAGATAGATAGATAGATAGATAGATAGATAGATAGATAGATAGATAGATAGATGACAGGTGACAGATGATAGATAGACAGACAGACAGACAGACAGACAGACAGACCTAGATCAGGGGTAGGCAACAGTGGAAGTTTTTAGGAAGAGATTGGACAGCTATTTGTCCAAAATGGTGGTATAGGGTTTCCTGCCTGAGCAGGGGGTTGGACTAGATCAGTGTTTCTCAACCTTGACAATTTTAAGGCATGTGGACTTCAACTCCCAGAATTGCTGGCTGTGGAATTCTGGGAGTTGAAGTCCACATGCCTTAAAATTGTCATGGTTGAGAAACACTGGACTAGATGATCTCTAAGATCCCTTCCAACTCACATTTATCTTAAATCAGGAGTAGGCAACCTTGGCTCTTTTATGACTCGTGGACTTCAACTCCCAGAATTCCTGAGCCAGCCTGGTTCAGCTTGGAAAGCTCTCCCTTTTCCCTCAGCGTGGCTGGCTCTCGAATTCTGGGAGTTGAAGTCCACCAGTCATAAAAGAGCCAAGGTTGCCTACTTCTGATTTAAGATAAACATTACTTGGAAGGGATCTTGGAGATCATCTAGTCCAACCCCTGCACAGGCAGGAAACCCTATACCACCATTTCAGACAAATGGCTTTCCAATCTCTTCCTAAAAACTTCCACTGTTGGAGCAATCACAATTTCTGGAATCAGGTTGTTACACTGATCGATTTGTTCTAACTATTAAAGACTTTATCTTTAGTTCTAGATTGCTTCTCCTTGATTAGTTTGATCTCTATGGAGATTCTCAGTCAACTGGGTCATAGTTATCCCAAAGTGCTTTTTCAGGAGGCAACTGGACTTTCTTGTTTTTCTTTGAAGACGTTTTGTTTCTTATCCAAGAAGCTTCTTCATCTCTGACTGGATGGTGGGGGAATGGAAGGATTTATACTCCTTACAGACAGCCAGTCAAATGAATGCAAATGAATGAATAAAGAAAGCAAATGACCAGCTGTCTGCAAGGAGTATAAATCTTTCCATTCCCCACCATCCAGCTGAAGAAGCTTCTGGGATGAGAAGCAAAACGTCTTCAAAGAAAAACAAGACAGTCCAGTTGCATCGTGAAAAAAGCACCTTTGGGATGGCCTTGATCAGTTTCCATCCATTGCTTTTTGTTGTGCTTGTCCTGTTCTTTGTTGCAGCCTCTCAAATACTGGAACACTGTTAACATGTCACCCCTAATCCTTCTCTTTATTAGACTACACATGCCCAGTTCCTGAAACCATTCATATGTTTTAACCTCTAGACTCCCAATCATCTTTGTTGCTCTTCTCTGCACTTTCTAGACTAGACTAGACTAGACTAGACTAGACTAGACTAGACTAGACTGGACTGGACTGGTCTGGAATAGAATAGAATAGAATAGAATAGAATAGAATAGAATAGAATAGAATAGAATAGAATAGAATAGAATAGAATAGAATAGAATAGAATAGAATAGAATAGAATAGAATAGAATAGAATAGAATAGAATAGAATAGAATATATGGAATGGAATAGAAAATATAGAATAGAATAGAATAGAATAGAATAGAATAGAATAGAATAGAATAGAATAGAATAGAATAGAATAGAATAGAATAGAATAGAATAGAATAGAATAGAATAGAATAGAAAATATGGAATGGAATAGAAAATATAAAATAGAGTAGAGTAGAGTAGAATAGAATAGAATAGAATAGAATAGAATAGAATAGAATAGAATAGAATAGAATAGAATAGAATAGAATAGAATAGAAATTAAATAGAATAGAAATTAAATAGAATAGAATAGAATAGAATAGAATAGAATAGAATAGAATAGAATAGAATAGAATAGAATAGAATAGAATAGAGCTGGAAGGGACCTTGGAGGTCTTCTAGTCCATCCCTTGCTCAAGCAGGAGAACCTATACCATCTCAGACAAGTGACTGTCTAGTCTCTTCTTTAAAATCTCCAGTGATGGAGCGCCCACAGTTTCTGAAGGCTTTTCTAGCATCTCAACATCTCTTTGTAATCTTTTTTTTTAACTTTTCAACACTCTGAGTCACTGGGAATATGGCAGCCTACACATTTTATAAGCAAATTAATTTAAATAAAGTATTGCACTTCCTGCCTCAAGAAGCCATTGATCAACCCAAATATCTTGGAAACCTATGAGCTATATGGAGTCCTTGATGTTCTCTGAGCTTGGTTGTTTCCTTGCAGACTTGTCATTACCCATTACAGCAGATTTGCCCTGCCAGTGTGGGTGGGAATATGGTTTCTTCCTTGGTGCTTCCTTGAAGAGGATATTGTTTTCTCTGCCTGACTGTTGTCTGGTGTTGAACCCTGCTTATCTGATCCTTGGTTGCTGGAGAGCATGAGTTCTGGTCTCTTGGTTTCCTTCATATTTTTGATTGTTTCCAATCACATGAGGTACTAGTTGTCGTTGTTAGTTGCGAAGTCATTTCTGACCCATCGCGACCCTATGGACAATGTTCCTCCAGGCCTTCCTGTCCTCTACCATCTTCCGGAGTCCATTGAAGCTCATGCCTACTGCTTCAGTGACTCCATCCAGCCACCTCATTCTCTGTCGTCCCCTTCTTCTCTTACCCTCCATCTTTCCCAGCATTAGGCCCTTCTCCAGGGAGTCCTTCCTTCTCAATAGGTGGCCAAAGGACTTGAGTTTCAACTTCAGGATCTGGCCTTCTCAAGAGCAGTCGGGGTTGATCTGCTCTAGGACTGACCAGTTTGATTGCCTTGCAGTCCAGGGGACTCGCAGGAGTCTTCTCCAGCACCAGAGTTCAAAGGCCTCCATTCTTTTACGCTCAGCCTTTCTTATGGTCCAACTGAGGTACTAATACTACTTTACAATGCCTTGGTAAGGCCACACTTTGAATACTGCATCCAGTTTTGGTCACCACATTATAAAAAAGATGCCGAGATGTTGTAATGCACTCTAGCCATTAGGCTTGGAGGGACAAAGACTGTGCCATGTGGCTTGGAACAAAGGAACAGGCCATGTGACTTTACCATGCTGTTTTGGAGCAACAGGAAATGGAGGCGGGGCCAAGAGGTGGAGGAACGTTGTACCAAGATTTGAATCCATTGGCCACAGGGTGGCTTTGCCAGTGTAGCCTTGTCATTGGCTACAGAAATAACATTAACATTGGCTGTTTGTAACCATGTGATGCATTTTGTAACCGCCCACTGTAACAGGTAATAAAAAGGGGAGGCAGCCTTTTGTCTGTTGTTGCTTCGCCCAGAGAAATGTGCTTGGTAGTATGTCTCTCATTAATTCGGCTATTGTGAAGGACCCGCCATTGATTGGGACAAAATGAGGTGCCTCAAATCAGAATTGAAGTGGCCTGCGCAGGGCCTGACTTCAAGTGGTGACCCCGACGTGATTTGATCTGAAGTCACGTCCTTCTGACAACCCACCTCTTACTACGTCTGGAATAGACCATGTGCACGCTTTTGGTAAGTGTGGGACAGAGGCTATGCAAAAATTGGGCTGAGTACCTGAAAGAATTGCTTAGCTTAGTCAGGAGAGCAAATTATATTCAGAAACTTAATAATCAGGCTGTTTTCCCTGTCACTCAGAAAGATCTATATCTTTTATTGGCTTTTTTGGAAAAATTTTATTCCTCCTACCTGGAGGAGGAGCAATTAGACCTCGCCACATGGCAATAGGCTCCTGGCTCCACACACCGCCCAGAGCTTCGCCAGGTGTCTTAGCCCATGGAAGGCTGTAGTGTCCATGCTGGCATTACACTATGCAAAACAGAGCAAACTAAATTGGCTAATCTTCAGGCTTTAAAAACAAGCCCTGAAAAAAAATGTAACAATCTGACTCTAAATTTTTCCAACAGGAGGAACAACCCTCGTGGTGTCTTCCTCAGCAAAGATCTACCCCCCCCGTGAGTATGTGGGTGGAATTCCACAAGGATCAAAGGGGAGGGCTTGGTGTAATTGTCAGGACCTTAATTATGCAACTAACAAAGTTCACAAATTGCCTTCACTAAGGAGTTAAAAAGTACTGTTAATGTTTGTTTGGCATAGTCCCTCATACACCTTAAAGGGACCACTAAAAATTGCTGATTGGATTAAAATTGGCTTTTGTGAGGAGCTCTGCTTCTTCCCAAATTCTCCTTATGTGGTAGAATTGTTTTGCATGGCTATTTTAAAAGATCTGCCTTCTTTTTCTTCTCCTGTAGCTATTGGCTTGCAGGATTCTCTTTCTGTTTCTCCTGCCCTGTTACCTTTTAACTTGCTAAAAAATCTTAAGTCTGTTTCTCCCTCTGACTCAGAGCATGCTTTTCATACAGCCCCCTGCAGTTCTTCTCATGTTCCTGTTTCTTCTGCCCTGTGCCCTTGAGCTCTGACTTCTACTAAAGACTTAATAACTGCCTCTGCCTATCCGGTTGATCACTATGCTAATTCAGTCTTTACCCCCTTACTTTTTAACTTGTTAAAAAATCTTAAGTCTGTTGTTCCTACTCCTAATAATTGGAAAAAGAGAAAAATATTTCCTGGCTTTACATTGATTCAAAACTGTCTTAATAATGCTTTGCTCCCCTGCAGAGAGCCATTCCCCCATCCCCCCTCCTTTTTCTCTTCCCCCCCTCTTCTTTTGAAATTGCAGGTTTATTATCATTGTTTGCCGGATCTGAAGAGTTTGAAGACTTTGTTTGTCGCCTGAAGACCAAATGGGCCAGTTTAAAACCAGCAAAACCAGTCTTTCCTGGTTTCCAAGGAAACGGATGGCTGTAAACGGAGACTCAATTTACATTTGAATCTGTGTTACCTCATCTTTGAATCTGTTCCCCCTCCTCTCTCACACACACACCCCTCTCTGGTTGTTTTGTTTAATAAACCATGGCCTCTTCTCTTTCTTATTTCTCTGCCAATTTTGCCTTTAATTTTGCCTTTCTTATTTCTTTGCCAATTTTGACTTTCTTCTTTTTGCCTATTTTGAATTTATGCTTTCTAGTCTTGGTAATGATTTTTATTTTTGTCCCTTTCTTATTTCTCTTTAATGATTTCATTTTTGTGACAATCTTTGCGGTTTTGTATTTTATGTCTCACCATGCTACTGTATTCAATTGTTAATGATACATGCCAGCACAGAAGCAAACGTGTGTGCCTATGAATGAAATCTCTCTCTCTTTTCACTTTGAATCCTTCCTTGCTGTGTGTTATGCATTAATCACACAGCTTCATCAGTTAGTAACAAGACCTTTCTAGGTATTTGGCAATCTTGTAATAAAACAACTATCCCTTGCAGCTAGATTATAATGCTAGATAATGACACAATGACAACAAGAAAGCATGTGCTGATTTTGTTCCCTTGTTTGATTTTGGTGAAATTTTTGAAACTCTGTACAATGCCTCAAAAGACAATGCTCTCACATCTGACAAAGTTTGGATCTTATGTGGAAAAAATGCACATTGGTCAATACCCCAGAATTGGTCTGGTACATTTACATTTCTGACAACACACTCAACATTTCTGCCACAGTTGCTCACATGGAAAGTATGGTACAAAACAATCCCTTATCACAAGAAACTGATGCCTTGTTTGATTGACAGTTTATTTTCCTGGCTACCTAATGCTGGGTGACTCAAGAAATTGGTTTTCAGTATTATAATGTTTCTAGTATTCTGTGTAACAATCTGTTGCTGTATGCAATGTATTCCCCCCCTGCTGAACCTGTGTAAGCCTCCCTCTTCTAACCATCTTCTGGATAAGAACCAAGAACCAACTGGTGCCTCTGATGACTGGACAGAGATGATGGCCTATGCCCTAGGATTGTGTACAGAGCTGGACAGCGCGTAGGTGGAACAATGGACAGTTGCAAAAAAAAATAAAAATAAAAACAGTGGATATGTTGTAATGCACTCTAGCCATTAGGCTTGGAGGGACAAAGACTGTGCCATGTGGCTTGGAACAAAGGAACAGGCCATGTGACTTTACCATGCTGTTTTGGAGCAACAGGAAATGGAGGCGGGGCCAAGAGGTGGAGGAACATTGTACCAAGATTTGAATCCATTGGCCACAGGGTGGCTTTGCCAGTGTAGCCTTGTCATTGGCTACAGAAATAACATTATCATTGGCTGTTTGTAACCATGTGATGCATTGTGTAACCGCCCACTGTAACAGGTAATAAAAAGGGGAGGCAGCCTGTTGTCTGTTGTTGCTTCACCCAGAGAAATGTGCTTGGTAGTATGTCTCTCATTCATTCGGCTATCGTGAAGGACCCACCAGTGATTGGGACACAATGAGGTGCCTCAAATCAGAATTGAAGTGGCCTGCGCACCACTTGAAGTCAGGCCCTGCGCAGGCCACTTCAATTCTCATGGTGGGTCCTACACACGTGGGCCGAATATTAGAGAAGGAAGCATGACTCCAGCCAGGTTTCTCTCTGGGGCGTGAGGCAACAGACAAAAGGCTGCCTACCCCTTTTATTACCTGTTACAGTGGGCGGTTACACAATGCATCACATGGTTACAAACAGCCAATGACAATGTTATTTCTGTAACCAATGACAAGGCTACACTGGCAAAGCCACCCTGTGGCCAATGGATTCAAATTTTGGTACAACGTTCCTCCACCTCTTGGCCCCGCCTCCATTTCCTGTTGCTCCAAAACAGCATGGTAAAGTGTTCCTTTGTTCCAAGCCACATGGCACAGTCTTTGTCCCTCCAAGCCTAATGGCTAGAGTGCTGGAACTGGGCATGGCTAGTCTAGAGAAGGACCAGGGGAGACATGATAGTTGTGTTCCAATATCTGAGGGGCTGTCACACAGAGAAAGGGATTTCCCTATTTTCCAAAGAACCCCAAAGGTCAGACAAGGAATAACAAATGGAAACTGATCAAGGAAGAGATTCAACTTGGAAATAAGGAGAAATTTTCTGATGGTAAGAACAATCAACCAATGGAAGGAAGGAACGGTTCCTGGAATTGTGTATGTCTAGTTTAATGAAGAGAAGGATGGGGGGGCATGATAGCAGTGTTCCAGTATCTCAGGGGCTGCCCCAAAGAAGAGGGAGTCAAGCTATTCTCCAAAGCGCCTGAAAGCAGGACAAGAAGCAATGGGTGGAAACTAATCAAGGAGAGAAGCAACCTAGAACTAAGCAGAAACTTCCTGACAGTCAGAACAATTAACCAGTGGAACAACCTGCCTCCAGAAGCAGTGAATGTTCCAAAACTGGAAGTTTTTAAGAAGAGACTGGAGAGCCATTTGTCTGAAATGGTATAGGGTTACCTCCCTGAGCAGGGGGTTGGACTTGATGACCTCCAAGGTCCCTTCCAACTTTATTATTATGGATCATCGCACAGTCAGCCAGATGTTCCGACTGGATTTGGCATTTTGTCTACCTATCGAGTCCTTACCAAGGACCTGGGATAGGCAGATGTGGATGTTTGATGTTATTACTATTATTATTATTATTATTATTATTATTATTATTATTATTACTACTACTACTACTACTACTACTACTACTATTATATGTTGTGGGTGCTTCATCACTGCATTCAGATGCTTCACTTCACATGATCTTTTATTAAAAAAAAAATTTCATCAATATGTGGTAGGATTCATCCAGTTCGCCCCACTTCGGCAGAACTGGTAGGTAATTTTTTGTTGCCCAGGCCCAGAATGGACTTCCGGAAGCAGCATCCACACAGAGAACTGGTTGTTCCCATATCTAAATCCCACCACTCCTTCCTTCCTTCCTTCCTTCCTTCCTTCCTTCCTTCCTTCCTTCCTTCCTTCCTTCTTTCCTTCCTTCCTTCCTTCCTTCCTTCCTTCTTTTCTTCCTTCCTTCATTTTTTCCTGTGGTGGGATTCATCTGGTTTGCACCACTTCGGCAGAACCGGTAGCTAATTTTTTTGTTGCCCAGCCCAGAACGGACTTCCGGAAGTGGCATCCACGCCGAGAACCGGTTGTTCACACATTTGAATCCCACCACTGCATTCATCCATTGTGGGACTCAAAGTGCCCTTCCATTTTTGTGCGTAAGGTAACCTTGCTGCCCACAACATATATAATAACATCAACCCTCTGGCCAGTTTTGTTTTTTTTATTATAACAGAGCCCAGGAGAAACCGATCAGGAAGACGATAAACAGTCGTATCATCTCCAAGATCCCTTTCTCACGTTTTCTACAAAGCATCTTTCCACATAAATGCTTGATGGAAAACTTTCCCTTTTCCTGTGTTCTTTTCTCGGGGACGACAACAGAAGGAAATAACGAAAAGATATTGGTGTTTTTTTCCTGTCCTAACTGATAAGAAGATATACCTCAATGAAGACCTTATTCCAGTTGCCACCAAGAAAGATAAGACTGACACAGAACACAAAAGGGAGACTGTCTTATTATGTGTTGTGAGTTTTGACTGACAAAGGCTGTCGGCTGGAGAATGAAAGGCTTCTGAACTGTGTTCGGGTGGAATTACTCCACTTCCCCAACGCCTCCAGTAAAACACGATAAAGTTGAGTGACATTCTGCCTAGTTACTTGCGAAATGTCAGCCAAATGATGATATGCAGAAAGATTCCCCCCCCCTTTTTTTTTCCTTTCTGTCTCTGGCCTACGGGCTGGCAGCTGCTACAAATAACTCTGGCCTCTTAGAGCAAAGAAGGTAGCCGAGAATGTACGTTAATTTCGTAGAGGTCTTCTACTGCACCAGCCAGGCAACATTTGATAGAATAGAATAGAATAGAATAGAATAGAATAGAATAGAATAGAATAGAATAGAATAGAATAGAATAGAATAGAATAGAATAGAATAGAATAGAATAGAATAGAATAGAATAGAATCTTTATTGAGAATAGAATAGAATAGAATAGAATAGAATAGAATAGAATAGAATAGAATAGAATAGAATAGAATAGAATAGAATGGAATGGAATGGAATGGAATGGAATGGAATGGAATGGAATGGAATGGAATGGGACGGGACGGGACGGGACGGGACGGGACGGGACGGGACGGGACGGGACGGGACGGGACGGGGTGGAGTGGAGTGGACTAGAGTGGACTAGAGTGGACTAAACTAGACTAGGCTAGGCTAGGCTAGGCTAGGCTAGAATAGAATAGAATAGAATAGAATAGAATAGAATAGAATAGAATAGAATAGAATAGAATAGAATAGAATAGAATAGAATAGAATAGAATAGAATAGAATAGAATAGAATAGAATAGAATAGAATAGAATAGAATAGAATAGAAAGTTGGAAGGGACCTCGGAGGTCTTCTAGTCCAGCCCCCCACTCAAGCAGGAGAACTTATATTGTCTCAGACAGGTGAATGTCTAGTCTCTTTTTTAAAAACTTCAGTGATAGAGAAGGAGGAGGAGGAGGAGGAGGAGGAAGAGGAGGAGGAGGAAGAGGAAGAGGAAGAGGAGGAGGAGGACTGTGAGGTCCTTGGAGCTTTCTGAGCTTGCTTGTTTTCTTGCAGATGTTTCATTACCCAACCAGGTAATATCCTCAGTAATAGTAGTAGGGATCTGCTTTATTAGCACTGATGATATTACCTAGTTTGGTGGTGAAACGTCTCAAGGAAACAACCAAGCTCACAGAGCACGATCCTGGGCTACAAATATTCTCTTTGATCAGCGAAGAATATCTGTTCCAAGGGATCGGACAATTGCTGGCTTGTACACCGGAAAAATGAAACAGGAACACAAGAAGTTTATGTTTAATAGCGCCGGCCTCTAGTTCTGAAAACCAGCAATTCCAGCTGACAGAGGTGAAGCAAATGTGAAGCGGCATTCAGCCCTTGAATCATCCATAATTCAAGACCGAAAAACGTTGGACAATTTCCTCTTATTTCACCACCCCCTTCGCTTCCATTCTTGTAGAGAAATGAGCTTTTGGCCTGGAAGATTCCTTTAGGAAAAACAGCAGCAGCCCAAAAGAAGAAAAAAAATTGTTCCCTTCCTGAAATTCTTACGGCTTTTCGTCTTCTCCCGGCCTTCATAAATGGTCTCCAGACGTTGAGAAAAATGAGACCCGGTTAATATTTCATTAGGAGGTGTTATGAAGTGCTCTGATTAAATGGCTCCCTTCCTCTCCAAAGGCTGGCGTGGATCTCTTCGAGTTTCCTTCACAGCGGATCGGATGTTTTTTTTTTCTTATCCGTGTCTTTAAGTGTTTCCTGAGATCTGGGATCATCAAGACTTTGGCGCGCAGTGGGAATGTGGCCCTGCTTGCTCCATTTATTGATATGAGTGGGAGTGGAGGACCTCTGGGGGCGGGGAGGTGATTTTCTACTTTTGAACAATGCAGTGATTAAAGATATAAATCGGTTATCCTACAATGGCTAGAGAGTACTTTTAAGACTGAAGTGGAAGACGGAAATTTGTATGAAACAGAGGACGGCTGCAGACATCTGGGGGACCAGGTGAGGGCATCAGAGAAATTTTGTCTCTGCCTGCCTGCCTGCCTGCCTGCCTGCCTATCTATCTATCTATCTATCTATCTATCTATCTACCTACTTACTTACCTATATATCTTTCCATCATCTATTTACCATCTATCTATCTATCTATCTATCTATCTATCTATCTATCTATCTATCTATCTATCTATCTATCTATCTATCTATCTATCTATCCATTCATTCATTCATTCATTCATCTGTGTAGCTACAGGACTATATCTATCTATCTATCTATCTATCTATCTATCTATCTATCTACCTACCTACCTTTCTATCATTTATCTACCATCTATCTATCTATCTATCCATCCATCCATCCATCCATCCATCCATCCATCCATTAATTCATCTTCATCTGTGTAGCTACAGGGCTATCTCTCTCTCTCTCTCTCTCTCTCTCTCTCTCTCTCTCTCTCTCTCTCTCTCTCTCTCTCTCTCTCTCTATCTATCTATCTATCTATCTATCTCTCTATCTATCTCTATCTCTATCTATCTATCTCTAGCTACCTACCCACCTACCTATCTTTCTATCATTTATCTATCTATCTATCTATCTATCTATCTATCTATCTATCTATCTATCTATCTATCTATCTATCCATCCATCCATCTATCCAACCATCCATCCATTAATTCATCTTCATCTGTGTAGCTACAGGACTATATCTATCTATCTATCTATCTATCTATCTATCTATCTATCTATCTATCTGTCTGTCTGTCTGTCTGTCTGTCTGTCTGTCTGTCTGTCTGTCTACCTACCTACCTACCTACCTACCTATCTTTCTATCATTTATCTACTATCTATCTATCTATCTATCTATCTATCTATCTATCTATCTATCTATCTATCTATCTATCTATCCATCCATCCATCCATCCATCCATTCATTAATTCATCTTCATCTTTGTAGCTACAGGACTATATCTATCTATCTATTTATCTATCTATCTATCTATCTACCTACCTACCTACCTTACTATCTATCTATCTATCTATCTCTATCTATCTATCTATCTATCTATCTTTCTTTCTATCTATCTATCTATCTATCTATCTATCTATCTATCTATCTATCTATCTATCTATCTATCTATCTAGGTCTTTGGTTATTCGGGTTTTCTCCCGCGTAAAATTGGAAGTGTCTTGCCAACGTTTCGATGAAGTCCCATTCGTCATCTTCAGGCTGGTGTTTTCAGCTTGGTGCTTCTAAGAGCAATGTGTGATCATAGCTGTTTCTTCCTTTTAACTGCCAGTGGGGGTATGAACTGATTGGGTGAAAATTTGGCTGTGTTCTGATTGGGTGGAGGTGTGTTCTGATTGGTTAGGGGCTTGGCTGTGCTCTAATTGGATGGGGGGTTGGCTGTGCTCTGATTGGATGGGGGAGTGTTCTGTTTGGGTGGGGCTTTGTTGTGCTCAGGTTAGTCTGAGATGCAGGGGGATTTGAGATGGTGAGCTGCCTTGCTATTGTTTGGCTTCGCGTTCATGGTCATGCTTAATCTTCATTAAGTTTGCTTCATGTATGGATTGGAGGGGTTTAAAGTGGCTAATGATGCAGTTGTGGTCTGGCTTCTGGTTTGTGGTCATGCCTCATCATCGGTGTGGGTTTGGGTTTGCTTTTTCCATGGATGTGTGGTGGTGACATCCTGTGTGGTTTTCGTGAGTGTGGGTCTCGTGTCATTCTTTGTGTTAGGGACTCGTTTGTCAATAAGGGCAGGTTTCCAAATGGCTGGTAGGCGGGAGGTATCATCTCATTTGTTCATGCTGTATGGGCATTTTTCTATCTCAATGGCTTCTCTGATTATTCTGTTATTAAAGTGTTCAGTTTTGGCAATAGTTCTGGTCTTTTTAAAGTCAATTTCATATCCTGTGGCTTTAAGGTGTTGGATAAGTGCATGCACTGAAGAACATAAGAACTCAGTCAAAAAAGAGGAACCAACCTCTTCCCCGGTCCAACACCTTAAAGCCACAGGACATGAAATTGACTTTAAATAGACCAGAACTCCACCCAATCAGTTCATACCCCTACTGGCAGTTAAAAGGAAGAAACAGCTATGATCACATATTGCTCTTAGAAGCACCAAGCTGAAAACACCAGCCTGAAGATGACGAATGGGACTTCGTCAAAACGTCGCCAAGACACTTCCAAAGACCTACATACAAACACCCGCGAAAACCTCAGAAAACATATATATATATATATATATATATTTAAAATTGTTAACAAAGAAATAAGGGATTTCTGAGATAGCTATTTCGAGTTATTTAACTCTCTTCAGTCAGAACTCACCCTTCCAGGATTCGAACCTGGGCAGTCTGCACACTAGGCAGATGCTTAAACCTCTAAGCCACAGGCTCTCTCCCGCTTTGTCAGTAATCAGGGAGGGAAGATGTGTATATAGTGTTTCTTTTTTAGATAGCACCCTGTAAACCCAAATATGGGAGGAAGAAATCATTCTTTCCTTTGCTTGTTTCAGCTCAACCCAGAGCCATCTGCAAGCACAAATATATATGTGTTTTTAAAATTGTTAACAAAGAAATATATATATATATATATATATATATATATATATATATATATATATATATATATATATATATATATATATATATATATATATATATATATATATATATATATATATATATATATATATATATATATATATATATATATATATATATATATATATATATATATATATATTCATTCATCCATTCATCTGTGATCTGTGTAGCTACAGGACTCTATCTATCTATCTGCCTGTCTGTCTATCCATCTATCTATCTATCTATCTATCTATCTACCTACCTACCTACCTATCTTTCTATCTACCATCTATCTATCTATCTATCTATCTATCTATCTATCTATCCATGATTAATGATATGCATAAAAATACGACTCCTGGGTACATTCATGATATGGAATAAAAGTTTTAAGATCACCAGGAGATTTAAAAGAAATTAATTTTATTATAACCTAGCTTTCGTTGGAAACTTCCAACATCGTCAGGGTTAAAAAGGCAGTTGAAAAGATGCTTTAAATAGGATCAGTTAACGCCTGCGCTCGGCTCCTAGATCGCGTCACCGGTCCTGGCCAGTTAGTTTGTATTCTGGGTGTTTCTCCTTCTCTGTCATTGCCTCGAACCTTCTCACCTATTCTTTTAACGCTAGTTCCTATCTATCTATCTATCTATCTATCTATCTATCTATCTATCTATCTATCTATCTATCTATCTATCTATCTCTACCTACCTACCTACCAACCTACCTACCTATCTTTCTATCTACCATCTATCTATCTATCTATCTATCTATCTATCTATCTACCTACCTACCTATCTTTCTATCTATGTACTATCTATCTATCAATCTATCTATCCATCCATCCATCCATCCATCCATCCATCCATCCATTCATCCATTCAGCTGTGTAGCTACAGGACTCTATCTATCTGTCTGTCTGTCTGTCTATCTATCTATCTATCTATCTACCTATCTTTCTATCTACCTATCTATCTATCTATCTATATCTACCTACCTACCTATGTTTCTATCATCTATCTACCATCTATCTACCACAGTTGTCATCCTCCTCCTCCTCTCCACCAACTCCACTTCCTTCTAAAACTGATAATGTTCCCTGGTTGGGTCATGAAACATCTGCAAGAAAACAACTCAGCGCAGAGAGCACTGAGGAGGCCACAGTCCTCTTCCTCCTCTTTCTGCAAAGCGCATTCCCTTCTAGCACCAATGATGTTCAAAGCCTAGTGGACAATCCCTTAGATAGGAGCCAGCCGTGTGCTGCAGCTGCCAAAAAGGCCAACACAGTGCTAGGCTGCATTAACAAAGGGATAGAATCAAGATCATGTGAAGTGTTAATATCACTTTACAAGGCCTTGGTAAGGCCACACTTGGAATACTGCACCCAGTTTTGGTCACTGCGATGTAAAAAAGATGTTGAGACTCTAGAAAGAGTACGGAGAAGAGCAACAAAGAAGATCAGGGGACTGGAGGCTAAAACCTATAAGGAACGGTTGCTGGAATTGGGTACGTCTAGTTTAACGAAGAGAAGGAGAGACATGATAGCAGTGCTCCAATATCTCAGGGATAACAGAGTTGGAAGGAATAATAGAAGAACAAAATTGGAAGGGACCTTGGAGGTCATCTAATCCAACCCCCCCTGATCAGGCAGGAAATCCTATACCATTTCAAACAAGTGGCTGTCCAGTCTCTTCTTAAAAACTTCCAGTGTTGGAGCATTCACCGCTTCTAGAGGCAGGTTGTCCCACTGGTTAATTGCTCTCGCTGTCAGGAAGTTTCTCCTTAATTCTGTGTTGCTTCTCTCCTTGATTAGTTACCATCCATTGTTTCTTTTTTTTTTTCCACTATAAAAATTCTTTTATTAAAACAATCAACATTGAACATAAAAACATATTATGCAGCAATCATCATGGCACCTGATATACAACACTAAGTATTAGTCTTTGAAAACGTCTGAATTAGTAGGCCTTTTTTCCCCTCCTCGCGTCTAGCCGTCTTGCCTTCAGATTCTCTGCAAAAATAAGTTGACCCCCCTCTTCTTTGTGGCAGCCCCTCAAATACTGAAATGCTGCTTTTTTTTTTAAATATAAAATTCTTTTATTAAAACAATCAACATTGGACATAAAAAAACATATTGTGCAGCAATCATCATGGCACCTGATATACAATACTAGGTATTAGTCACTGAAAATGTCTGAATTAGTAAGCCTTTTTCCCACCCCTATTATGTCACCCCTAATCCTTCTTTCCTCCAGACTGGCTATATCCAATTCCTGCAACTGTTCTTCGTATGTGTTTGTCTGCAGGCCTTTAATCGCCTTTTTGCTTCTTCTTTGCACTTTTTTCCAAGGTCTCAACGTCTTTTTTGTAAGGTGGATGCATTGAAACGTGGATGCATTGCTCCAGGTGTGATCTCACTAAGGTTTTATAAAGTGGGACTAATTCTTCAGTGGATTTTGATTTTGGAATGGTTTTGAACATTCCAATCTGCTCTGCTCCGTGTTGCAAACAATTCCCCCATTGTGTCCTTATGACTTTAAGGAGGCTAATGACCAGATGGGGGAGTTGAACCTGGGATTCCCTAACCTACATAAAGCATGTCAGCCAGGATGTGCTACTGGTTTAGAGAGCAGATGGCCAGGAATATATATATATATATATATATATATATATATATATATATATATATATATATATATATATATATATATATATATATATATATATATATATATATATATATATATATATATATATATATATATATATATATATATATATATATATATATATGAAGGAGGGGGGGAAAATAGCTCCTTTTTTTTTTTTTTGCTTAGTCCTACTAAGAAAGGCCATTACACAGCTTGGAATGATTTATGATAGCAAAATTCAAGCCAACTGCCCATTATGGATGGCAAGAGCTCAAATAAAAATTCAAAATATTAGATCTCATGGTCTTTCTATTTCTCACTCCAGAGCTGGCAGAGTTCAAACAAAATCCAGCTAGGAAATTATTATTTTTTTTTTCTGTGGGTTATTATTTTTTTTTTAAATGTATTTTATTGGTATTTTTTAATATACAAACAAACAATCATCAACAAAACATAAATACAATTTCCAGTACTTCTAATAGTAATAACTCAACTGAAAATAAACATCTCAAACAATTAACCTTCATCCTTCTCTATCTCCATCCTATTCCCCTTTCTTGTCAACTTCCACTTAAATCAACCTTCACTCCACCAAAGGCCACCCAAACAACCCTTTAATAACAATAATTAAATATTCTTCCACCAACCCTGTGGGTTATTGATGTGGTCCCGCCGACTTGACCCTTAATAAAGCATGGAGATGTTCAAACGGGCTACTTACGACCATTTGTTTAGGACAGCTAGTCCTCAACTTAAAGGCATCCATTTAGTGACCATTTGAAGTTACGATGGCACTGAAAAACAATGACTTAGGACAGTTTGTTTACACTTATGATCCTTGTAGCATCATATTTATGACGGTTGCAGGATCCCGGAGTCATTGTGACCTTCTGACACGCAAAGGGAATGGAGAAGCCAGATTCACTTAACAACCATGTTAGTAACCCAACAACTACACTGATTCACTTAACAACTGTGGCCAGAAAGATCATAAAACACGGAAAACCTCCCTTAATAACTCTCTCACTTAACAACAGAAATTTTGGGCTCAATCGTGGTCGTAGGTTGAGGACGACCTGTAACTCTTTGTGAAGTTAAAACGACACTAAAAGAATGCTGGTTACAGCCGGCCCTCAACCTTACAACCATCGTCACATTGGAAGAAAAATCAGGTCCAGTTCCAAGCCGGGAGAAAGATACTGAACAATAAAATGGAGGCAGGCTGCTTAGGAAAGAAGGTTTCTGTTTACTGATGAGCAGAACCAGCAACAGCATGCAGTTCTTGGAAGCTGACAAAATGGAGTTGAGAGGAAGTGGGTTTTTATACATTCTTTGGGGCTTTGTATCGTGATGCCTGTTCATTGTGAAATGTACTTTGACCTGTACTTGAGTTTGCCCTCTTGGTATTCTAATTATTGTTGTCTGACTCCCATTGTGGCTGGGAGGTGATGCCCTGCCCTTGGAGCTGGGTGGGGAAATGTAGATTTTAGGAGTCTTTGTTTTTCTAAGCCTATCAGCCCCAACCTTTTGTAGGAGCTGTGGCTGAAGGCGTTTTGTGTATGAATAGGGTGGCCAAGACTTTCTGGATGGATGTTGTGATTCCGTGCCAGCCTGTGCTCGCAACAGCTGAGTCAGAGGAATCTGAGGAGGAGGTGGAGGAGGCCTTTGAAGGGCCATCAGGGGCAGAGGGAGGCTCAGATGAATTACAGGACTCACGGTTTGATGCAGAGCCTGGGTCCTCCAGTCGTGTTCCTGATGAAGCTCAGCTGTGTGAGGAGAATGAGTCAGACTCGGAAGACTCACACCTGATGGACTTGCTAATTGATGCTCGCACACGTCGTCAATTAGCGAGAGTAAATCGGCAGCAATCAATACGGCAACTCCAGAGTAAAAGGAGAAGGCAATGTCTTGGGACTGCTGAATAAAGGGAGGAGGTGTGGGCGGTGCTGGTTGCTGAAGGCAACCGTTTGCAAAGTGCTTCTTGGAATCCTGGTCTGTTCGTCTTGCTGGTGACTTCTCTTCTGTTTTTTTCCTGTGGACTATTTCCTTCCTTTGGACTTGAGTTTTTGCTGTTTGTGTTTTGGACTATTTGACAGGTTTGTCACCCATATTAAAAGGGGTTTGTTTTGCTTTAAAGTCTCCAGCCTATTGTATCAGCAGGGGTTTGGTCCTTGTGCCTTTAACAAGGACGGCAATAGGCTGGGATAGAACAATGGATTACAAAAGCTCCATTCCTAAAGATTTCAGGCTTTTGCTTGAGGTTATTTTCCTGGAAGTGAAGAGAAGTAAATGATTTGATCCTAGGAAAGCCTCTTTGGGGGCGGGGGGGGCATTGCTGACTTCCTCCATCCCCACAAGTGATCAAAATTTGAGCGCTTGGCAATCAACACGTACATACAATGGTTATGACATCCCGGTCATGTGATCATCATTTGTGAACTTCCTAGGCAGCTTCTAGCAAGCTAGATTAAGCTTCATTAAACTCGACAGATGGCATCTCCTGAAAATGGCTACAACTCAACTTTTAACTTGGATGCTGGAATGTAGTTGAATGTATATGTTCTATAACTAATGCCTCTTAACATAACCTTATGACTAATGTTGTTTGCTTTAATACCGTTAAAGCGGACTGAATCTCTACCTCAGGATATGAAACTTTTACCTCAGGATCTCTGGTTAGGGACTATAAAAGATTGCACTAGTAATGGGATGAAGTCAATTCAGAAGCGCAAACGAACAATATGCAATAGACTAGATACAGTAGATAGACCATATATAAGAGACACACCAACCAAACAAAAGGTACTCGGAGTATACTTGAAGAGGGAAGGGAGGAGGGAAGAACGTTTACTAAAACAGATGTTTACAAAGATTAATACATAATGTTGTATGCTATGCTCTAGGATGATTGTTTAGCAATAGGATCTTTGGTTTAATGTTGATCACATTAATATGGAACCAGATAAGAGAAACACCAATCAAACAAAGTGTAACAGGAGTATAGTTGAGGCTAGACGCGAGGGGTGGAAAAAGGCTTACTAATTCAGACGTTTTCAATGACTAATACTTAGTATTGTATATCAGGTGCCATGATGATTGCTGCACAATATGTTTTTATGTTCAATGTTGATTGTTTTAATAAAAGAATTTTATATATTTAAAAAAAAAAGTAAAGTTCTACATTTAGGTCGAGAAAAACCAAATGTACAGGTATAGTGTAGGGGGTACCTTGCTCAATAGCAGTAACTGTGAGAGGGACCTTGGAGTCCTAGTGGACAATCACTTAAATAGGAGTCTTAAAGCAGGCTGGCTGGGGAATTCTGGGAATTGAAGTCCACAAGTCTTAAAGCATGTTGGTTGGGGAATTCTAGGAATTGAAGTCCACCTGTCATCTAAGAGGTTCGTACTGCTCCCTCCCTCCTAGCTTTCCGAAAACTTTTAAAAACTCATTTATGCAGACAGGTTTGGGGCGTGTGAGCTGTGCTCTGCCCCTGGGCCTCTGATTGGATTGTATGTTGTATGAGTGGTTATATAGTTTTTTTATACTGTATATTTGTATTTTAATTAATTTATATTATATTTGTATTTGTATTTTGCTGTAAGCCGCCCTGAGTCTGGGGAGAAGGGTAGCATATAAGTCAAATAAATGAAAAAAATAAATAAATGAAATGAGCATTCATACAATGCTTTTAAATGAATATTTTAAAAAAAAGAAACAGCTTGAGTTTCTCTCTTTCTTTCTTTCTTTCTTTCTTTCTTTCTTTCTTTCTTTCTTTCTTTCTTTCTTTCTTTCTTTCTTTCTTTCTTTCTTTCTACCTCCCAAGATGAAGTCAGAACTTCACATGACTACCGTATTTCTTTAGGAAACTCCTCTTTTTAAATAAATAAATCTACAAATATGGATGTACATCCTCTTTAATTTGCTTCCTCTCTAATCTACATTGGGCGATCACAGGAAAAAAAAATAACTCTGGAAATCAGCTTGATGTAATAGACTTTTATTTGCTGCTTTAGAAATTCTTTTGTCTGCAGTGTGACTCTGAACTTGCCTGAAATTACATTACCTGGGGTTTGTTTTTTTTTCCCTTACTGCTCTTGGCTGTTAGCTCCTTCTCTTTCTTGTTTTATTTCTAGCAGCTGAGATGAAAAGAGCTGCTTCTCTTTTCAGCTGGAACCAGGGAGGAAAGATTAATTTAAATTCACAAACATTAGAGCCTTTGAAAAAGAACAAAATCCTGCATTTAACTTCATGTCGACTTTGCTTCCCATACAGGAAAGCCCGGTGCTTCGGGAAACGTAGCATGTTTCTTTGACAAGGAGTTAAAGAAATATTTATCCACCAAATCAGCAGAAAATTAGAGCAGCTGACAATTCTTGTGCTGCAGTGGGGATCATGTCGGCAAATACGGTGACGTTATGCCTAGTGCTCAATCAATCAGAATAGAGCTGGAAGGGACCTTGGAGGTCTTCTAGTCCAGCCCCCTGCTCAGGCAGGAGAACCTAGACCAGGGGTGTCAAACTGGTGGCCCGCAGGCCGGATGCATCCCGGGCAGGCCACGCCCACCTGGCTCCACAAAGGCAAAAAAACGTTGCGATACGTCATGACATGTCACATGACACAATCGAGTCTGACACCCGTGCCTTATACCACTCCAGACAAATGGCTGTGCAGTCTCTTCTTAAAAGCATCCAGTGATGGAGCAGCCACAACTTCTGGAGGCAACTTTTATTCCACTGATTAATTGTCCTCACTCTTAGGAAGCTTCTCCTTAATTAATGCAGGTTGCTTCTCTCCTTGATGGGTTTCCATCCATTGTTTCTCACCTTGTCTTCTGGTGCTCTGGAAAATAAGTTGGCCCCCTTTTCTTTGTGGCAGCCCCTCAAATACTGGAATGCTGCTATCATGTCACCCTAGTCCTTCTCTTTCTCTAGACTGGCCAAGCCAGCGGTCCATTTGTGCATGGGTGTGGGCTCCAGCATGCTACTACTGGTGCACCCAGTCTGCTTTTGTATGCATGCATATGATAGTGCCACCGGCGTGCTCGCCCATTTGTGCATGCGCATCTGGGCCGTGCACATGCACATTTCCCTGTTCCTCCCTTTCCTTCTGGGACACCAAGCTGCAATGTTTGGGGAGCTCTGATCTAAAGGATGCTTATTGCCAATTATTGCTATTTATCCCTGGTTACTTTGCTTATGCTCTCCTGCCTTAGAAATACTGTGAAAACTGCTTCTGGAGTGTTGTAATATGTTGTAATGCATGAGGCTTGGAGAGGCTTGGAGAGGCTTGGGACAAAGAGACTGTGCCATGTGACTTTACCATGCTGTTTTGGAGCAACAGGAAATGGAGGCGGGGCCAAGAGGTGGCCTAGAACAAAGGAAGCAAGATGGCCATGTTATGTTGTAATGCCATAGGCCTGGAACAAAGAAGACCATGTGGCTGACCATATGGCCTTGGGACAGGAAATAAGGGAGGCTAATAGGTGGATGGACGTTGTACCAAGATTTGAATCCATTGGCCACAGGGTGGCCTTGCCAGTATAGCCTTGTCATTGGCTGAAGAAATAACATTGTCATTGGCTGTTTGTAACCATGTGATGCATTGTGTAACCGCCCACTGTAACAGGGAATAAAAGGGGAAAGGCAGCCTTTGTCAGTTGTTGCTTCGCCCAGAGAAATGTGATCAGCATGTGTCTCTTAATTCGGCTATCGTGAAGGACCCGCCATTGATTGGGGCGCAATGAGGTGCCTCAAATCAGAATTGAAGCTGCCTACGGAGGGCAAGGCTTCACTGGAGTGTGATAATTATTGGATTTATACTTCAAAGGTAATAAGGTAACTGCCAACTGGAAATGAGTTGACTGGTGGAATACTATCACCTATTTCCAGACGCTTCTGTCGTGTGTAGATGCTTCAGCATGGAACTGGTTGCCTAACCCCCATGTACCAAAGCTTTAATGGCTGGGTACCAGCCAACCTGGGAAGTGAACTAACAAACCACATTTGGATAATGGCTAGGGAAGCGCCACAAGCTTTTTGCTGCCATTGTCCTTTTGCTTGGCCCAGCATTCGCAGCCTTACAATTGCTGCTTTGCAGGCAGACGTCTGCTCTGCTCTAATCATATTGGCAATAAAGATCTTGTGAGTTGGACAATCTATCCTAGGATGTGAAAAGATGTTGAGACTCTAGAAAGAGTACAGAGAAGAGCAACAAAGGTGATCAGGGGACTGGAGGCTAAAGCATATAAGGAACGGTTGCTGGAATTGGGTATGTCTGGTTTAACGAAGAGAAGGACGAGGGGGAAAATGATAGCTGTGTTCCAATATCTCAGGGGCTGCCCCAAAGAAGAGGGAGTCAAGCTATTCTCCAAAGCGCCTGAAGGCAGGACAAGAAGCAACGGATGGAAACTCATCAAGGAGAGAAGCAACCTAGAACTAAGGAGAACTTCCTGACAGTTAGAACAATTATGTAAATTGTAAAAAAGATGTTGAATCTAGAAAGAGTACAGAGAAGAGCAACAAAGATGGTTAGGGGAATGGAGACTAAAATGCATAAAGAACGGTTGCTGGAATTGGGAATGTCTAGTTTAATGAAGAGAAGGACGAGGGGTGACATGATAGCAGTCTTTCAATATCTCAGGGGCTGCCCCAAAGAAGAGGGAGTCAAGCTATTCTCCAAAGCACCTGAAGGCAGGACAAGAGGCAACAGATGGAAACTCATCAAGGAGAGAAGCAACCTAGAACTAAGGAGAAACTTCCTGACAGTTAGAACAATTAACCAGTGGAACAACCTGCCTCCAGAAGCGTGAATGCTCCAACACTGGAAGTTTTTAAGAAGAGACTGGACAGCCATTTGTCTGAAATGATATAAAGTTGGACTAGATGACCTCCAAGATCCCCTCCAACTTTATTTTATTTTATTTTATTTTATTTTATTTTATTTTATTTTATTTTATTTTATTTTATTTTATTTTATTTTATTTTATTTTATTTTATTTTATTTTATTTTATTTTATTTTATTTTATTTTATTTTATTTTATTTTATTTTATTTTATTTTATTTTATTTTATTTTATTTTATTTTATTTTATTTTATTTTATTTTATTTTGTTGTTGTTGTTGTTGTTATTATTATTATTATTATTATTATTATATCTGGGTTTTTCACGGACAGCAAATCCATGGCAGGAGGGCCAGTTTTTTCTAGTAGTTAAGATGCCATGCTAGAAAAGGGAGATTGTGAGTTCTAGTCTCACCTTAGCCATGAAAGTCAGCTGAGTGACTTTGGGCCAAGCACCAGGAGACTGTGAGTTCTAGTCTCGCCTTAGCCACAAAAGGCAGCTGGGTGACTTTGGGCCAAGCACCAGTAACGGTAATGGAGTTGAAAGGGACCTTGAAGGTCATCTAAACCAAACCCCTGCTTTGCAGGAGACCCATTTCTGATCAATGGCTGCTCAGTCTCTTCTTAAAAGCCTCTAGTGATGGAGCACCCACAACTTCTGGGGGCAAGCTGTTCCACTGGTTAATTGTCCTCACTTCAGGAAATGTCCTCCTTATTTCTCTCCTTGGTTAGTTTTCATCCACTGATTCTTGTCTTACCTATAGCTGATTTGGTAAATAAGTTAACTCCTTCATCCTTATGGTAGCCCTTCAAGTATTAGAAGACTGTTATCATGTCAGCCTTTCTTTTCACTAGACGGACCAGGGGTACATCCAGACCAGAGTTCAGCAGATACATCAGGAGACCATGAGTTCTAGTCCAGTGGTTGGCAACCTTGGATCTTTTATGACTGGTGGACTTCAACTCCCAGAATTCCTGAGCCAGCCATGCTGAGGGGAAGAGAGAGGTTTCCAAGCTGAGCCAGGCTGGCTCAGGAATTCTGGGAGTTGAAGTCCATCAGTCACGAGGGGGCCAAAGTTTCCCTCATGCTGGCTCAGGAATTCTGGGAGTTGAAATCCATGAGTCATGAGGGGGCCATAGTTCCTCCATGCTGGCTCAGGAATTCTGGGAGTTGAAGTCCTCCAGTCATGAAGAGGCCAAAGTTTCCCTCATACTGGCTCAGGAATTCTGGGAGTTGAAGTCCACGAGTCATAAAAGAGCCAAGGTTGCCTACCCCTGTTCTAGTCTCTCCTTAGCCATGAGATCCAATTGGTTGACTTTGGCCCAATCACTAAGAGACTGTGAGTTCTAGTTCTGCCTTAGACACGAAAGCCAGCTGGGTGGCTTTGGCCCAATCATGAGGAGATGGTGAGTTCTTGATCCACCTCAGACATGAAAGCCTGTTGACTGACTTCCTGGTAATATCTATGGGAGATGAAAATATAGCCTCATATAACAATATGAGTGTCAACGCTGCTAATATTGAATATTCTTGCTTTGACAAAATATACAGAACTGCCTGATATTTTTAGAGTTAATTCAGATGATGGTGGGGGGGAGGAGAAAGATAAGACTGCGGGTGGGAATGGAAGAGAACCTTTGCCCTCCAGGCTAATTGGAAGATGTGACTTATGACTGCAAAATAAGGAAGGGGTTTAGAAAGAGAAGTTAGACACAAGCAAGAGAAATTCAGATTCTGGCATAAACCTCCATGATGTGCCGTCGATTTGTTACACTGTCAATAAAGACTTTAGGATAAACATGCCTGGAAGTTCTTTGAAGTGTTTCATTAGTCGGAGCCATGACAATGAGGCTGGAGCAATCCTGAGATGGACCCCACAGTAGTGATTTAAAACAAAGCTTTCACTCGAACTCTAAATCGTTTCACAATATGGACGTGTTATTTGTAATCTGCTGAGATTTGTGCAATATGGAATTGCAAAAAAAGTAGTTCTGTGTATATTTGGAACATGAGTATTGTAACCGTGGGAAAAGAGGAACTGAAAGTGGCTGATGGATGCAGGTTCCAATGTACATGGGTATCTGTGGAAAGTTATGTTCAGCAGGAGGTCAGTAAGAAGTTAGTAGAAAGTCAGCCAATGTCAGCAGACCATCTGACTACAGTCTTAGAATGAGAAAGGGTATAAAAGTTTGAGACTGGACCTGGTTGATTTGCCATTGGCCTATAGCTGTCCTTTTGGAATCTGCTATGCCACATGGTCCTCATTGCAATGGGTTACTAATGTAAGTGATGTTGTGTTATTATGCTTGCTATGTTCCACATGGTTAGCAAAATAAACCTCTGAATCTTAAAGTAAGAATTATTGTTTTGTGTCCTTTTAATATTTCCTTCTCTGGGGGGGGGACTGACTTCCCACATTACCTAGTTGGGTAATGAAAGGTCTGCAAGAAAGCAACTAAGCAAAGAGAGCACCAAGGACCCCCTAATTAAAATCGTTTTCCTGGAACCAAAGTCTCCTGGAACAGCAGAGAGCAAATAGGGTGCTTTGGTTCTTCGGAAAGTGCTTCACGCAGCGGCTTTGTTAGTTGCGTCTGCCTTGAAAAATTTCACCTTTTCTTCTCTGTAGACTAAACTTTAACCAAGAAGTTGGGAAAGCTGGTTGGCTCTTAGCTCTCCTGGAAACAAAAAAGTCTTGTGGGAAATCAGCCCCCCAGAGAAGGAAATATTAAAAGGGCAGAAAAATATATTTCCTCAAAGGATCTTAAAGAGGTAGAAAAGCATGCCCAGTTTTCTTAATAGCCCCAAGTCTCCCTCCCCAAGCAAAAACCAGCTCTGTAGAAATGCAGATGTAATAATCCATTCAGGAAGGTTTAAGCCCTCCAGCTAGAAGCTTAGGAAGACAGAGACACCTAAAATCTACATGCCCCACCCAAACTCTAAGACAGGATGTAATAGGATTAACCCACAGATACCAAAGGGCACACTCAGACTCATGGCAAAGTTCCTGCCACAGGAACAACTCCAAACAAAAGGCTCCAGAAGGTATAAAACCCCACTCCCTACATGAGCTCGCTCTCTTTTCTTCCAGAGCCATCTTTCTGTCTGGCTCTCCTCTTCAATAAACAGCAACCTTCTTTCTAAAGCAGTCGCCATGTTGTTTATTCCCGGCTTGGACTGAACCATGATGAAGACTTTTCCTTCAACAGTCTTAATCAATCTTTACATTTTCCTTGCTTGTCCAAAACAAAAAGCTCTGAAGCCATGGTCAGTAGCTGCCCATGTAGTTGTTGCTGAACAATTAAACGGTGGCCTGGGGACCTTGGATTGATTATTGGGAAGTGCATTACACAGCTCATCAAAATCAAGTGAATTCACATTTCTGAACCATTTCTATTGGGGAGAGGGAAGTGTTTCCCCTTCACATCCAAGACATATTGTGAAAAGAAAAATAAAGGCTTTATTTTTTTTTTTGTCCATTCCCCCCCTCCCTTTATCAACCTCTGAATCCAAATTTTAGAGGTTGGGAACTAGCAGATCCATAAATATGTTACGGAAAGAAGGCGCCCAAAATAGATTAGCCTATAAACTGCAGTTACTCCAAAGTTCATCCTTTAAATTGTGACATCAGGCTTAAACATGGTCTTTTTGTGCTCAAAAACCCAGTATCTATTTGGTATCTAATTTAAAAACAAAAGCAAACATCATAATAAACCCTCACCCTCAAGTCTTTTCTGAAAAGAAACGGGAACAAGGGTGAGTCATTTCTGCACCAATGGTGCCACCAAGAGGGGAATTGGCATTAAATTACTCAACAAAGGAATTCTGTCTTTGCATTTTAGTACCTGTGTTCATTTCAAGGAGCAAGGTAAGACATTAGAGCAGTATTTCTCGACCTTGGCAACATTAAGATGTGAGGACTTCCATTCCCAGAAATCACCTGGCTGGGGAATTCTGGGAATTGAAATCCACACATCTTAAGTCCACGCATCAAGTCACCCCTTAAACGCCGTCTTTCAAGGCTGAAGAGACCAAGGCGTTGCAATCTGGTTTCATAAGGGAGGCGCTCCATTTCCTTGATCATTCTTGTTGCCCTTTTTTGCACCTTTTCCAGTTCCATTATATCCTTCTTGAGGTGCGGTGACCAGAACTGTATACAGTACTCCAAGTGTGGTCTCACCATCGATTTGTACAGAGGCAATACAACACTTGCTGACTTATTTTCGATTCCCTTCCTAATCATGCCAAGCATGGAATTTGCTTTTTTTACTGCTGCTGCACATTGGGTTGACATCTTCATCGAGCTGTCCACCAAAACCCCAAGATCCCTTTCTTGGGTTGTCTCAGAAAGTTTGGTCCCCATCAGTTGGTAAGTATAATTGGGGTTCTTTGCCCCGATGTGCATAACTTTGCACTTGTTTAGGTTAAAATGCATTTGCCACTTTGTTGCCCACTCACACAATTTCGAGAGATCCTTCTGGAGCTCCCGACAATCAGTTTCACTTTTCACAACCCGGAACAATTTAGTGTCATCAGCAAACTTGGCTACCTCACTATTAACTTCTACATCCAGATCATTGATGAATAAATTAAAAAGTAAAGGCCCCAAAACTGAACCTTGGGGTACACCACTTCTCACTTCTTTCCATCCGGAGAATTGTCCATTTATTGCCACCCTTTGCTTCCTACAATTTAGCCAGTTACCAATCCAGGACAAGACCTGTCCTCTAATTCCGTGGCTGGAGAGCTTTTTTAGGAGCCTTTGGTGAGGGACTTTGTCAAAAGCCTTTTGAAAGTCAAGATATACAATATCAACTGGGGCCCCTTTATCTATGTATTTATTTACACCCTCAAAGAATTCTAACAAGTTAGTAAGACATGATTTGCCTTTGCAGAAACCATGTTGATTTTCTTTCAGCAATGCCTGTTTTTCTATGTGCCCTGTAATTTTATCTTTAATAATGGTTTCCATCAGTTTGCCTGGAACTGAGGTTAGACTGACTGGTCTATAGTTTCCTTGATCACCTCACCTCCAAGGCCCCTTCCAGCTCTATTCTATTCTATTCTATTCTATTCTATTCTATTCTATTCTATTCTATTCTATTCTATTCTATTCTATTCCATTCCATTCCATTCCATTACATTACATTACATTACATTACATTACATTACATTACATTACATTACATTACATTACATTACATTACATTACATTCTATTCCATTCCATTCCATTCCATTCCAATATCTATTCTATTCTGTTCTGTTCTGTTCTGTTCCATTCCAATATCTGATCTGTTCTGTTCTATTCTATTCTATTCTATTCTATTCTATTCTATTCTATTCTATTCTATTCTATTCTATTCTACTGTACTCTACTCTACTCTACTCTACTGTACTCTACTCTACTCTACTCTACTCTATTCCATTCCATTCCATTCCATTCCATTCCATTCCATTCCAATATCTATTCTATTCTATTCTACTCTACTCTATTCTATTCTATTCTATTCTATTCTGTTCTGTTCTGTTCTGTTCTGTTCTGTTCTGTTCTGTTCTGTTCTGTTCTGTTCCGTTCCGTTCCGTTCCATTCCATTCCATTCCAATATCTGTTCTGTTCTGTTCTGTTCTGTTCTGTTCTGTTCTGTTCTGTTCTATTCTATTCTATTCTATTCTATTCTATTCTATTCTATTCTATTCTATTAAGTTGTTAAAGTTGGACACTCCTGCTCTAGTCTATCTTTGTTCACAACCTTCAAGTGACACCCAAGGACATGCTCCAAAATTCATGTCAGTTTCCACAGAAACAGCTAAAATTCCAGCCTGGAGTTTTGAAGAGGTCAGAACACCTCCAAGTCTGGGTTGTGGAGAGATATTCCAGCATTATTTACACCTGGAAAAGGTGACAGCATACAAGTCTTTGGCTTCCTGTAACAGATGGCGACTTGACAGCACAGCTTTGCCCTTCTAGCAAATGACATATCTGAAAGTGGGGAAGGAGGGGGGCTTAAGAAACTTTGGGGGAGGAGGGGGACTTAAGACACTTTCCTCACTCATTTTACACCAATTCTATGAAAATCTGGTTGTCAAACAAAAGTAAAACAAAATCTTACATTGCCTCTAGAGCTAAGTGTAGCATGGATGAACAGCTGCCCAGTGCATTAAATTATTTGGTTATATAATGAAAGGTTTCTATCTTAAGCTTCGTGCTTAATACAATATTAAGGTCTCCGGTGTATTCTTTTTCTCTTGTTGTTCATGCATTTAAAAAAAAAGAAAACAAGGAAAACCAAAGGGAACAAAATTAAAGAAGCTTCTCAAAAATGTAGATAGGGCTTCCTAATTTCCCCCTTTTTTTAATATCTCAACCATTTTGCAGAATTTATAACCATGTGGGCTCTCTCAGAAGCCACACTGTAAATGCCTCTTTGCCTTGCTACATAATATATGGTATATATGGGAAACTACATACACAAGGCACATAAAACAGGACAGAGCTTTGATCAAATCCTTACAGCCACCATCATGACTTTTCTAACCATAGGCTACAGAGACAGAAGTTTATAGTTTACAGAATAACAGATTTGGAAAGGATCTTGGAGGTCTTCTAGTCCAGCCCTCTGCTCAAGCAGCAGACCCTATACCATTTTGGACAAGTAGCTGTCCAATCTCTTCTTTTAAAGCCTCCAGAGAATAGAATAGAATAGAATAGAATAGAATAGAATAGAATAGAATAGAATAGAATAGAATAGAATAGAATAGGATAGGATAGGATAGGATAGGATAGGATAGGATAGGATAGGATAGGATAGGATAGGATAGGATAACTAAGAAATAGAATAGAATGGAATGGAATGGAATAGAATAGAATAGAATAGAATAGAATAGAATAGAATAGAATAGAATAGAATAGAATAGAATAGAATAGAATAGAATAGAATAGAATAGAATAGAATAGAATAACTAAGAAATAGAATAGAATAGAATAGAATAGAATAGAATAGAATAGAATAGAATAGAATAGAATAGAATAGAATAGAATAGAATGGAATGGAATAGAATAGAATAGAATAACTAAGAAATAGAATAGAATAGAATAGAATAGAATAGAATAGAATAGAATAGAATAGAATAGAATAGAATAGAATAGAATAGAATAGAATAACTAAGAAATAGAATAGAATGGAATGGAATGGAATGGAACGGAACGGAACGGAACGGAACGGAACAGAACAGAACAGAACAGAACAGAACAGAACAGAACAGAACAGAACAGAACAGAATAGAATAGAATAGAAGGGCTAACAATGCCACGTGTATCAGTTTACTAAGTTCCTTCAACTTGATTCATTATATTAACCTTTCATCTGATGTACTAGGATGAAATTTAATTCCCTTGAGTTTGGTCAGAGACCACCAAGGACTCCACAGTCAAGAAAGCGAGTGTGATTGTATGATCAAAGCCCCACACCTTTAAAATTTGATTTTTTTTTCACACACACAAAGACACACAATGCCGTAGATACTTCCTATTGTCCTGCATCTGTTTAAAAGCCACATAGCCTGGATAGTACACTCCACCTGAAGTCTTAATTAATATTATGGCTTCCTCACTAAAGGATGTGTATTAAACGAATCAACAATTTCCTCTTTCAGCACTTATTAAGCTCATTCTAATTTGAAATAATTCAAATCCAATAGGTTTTTCCACACTGTAAGCGCCTTTTGGAGAAAAGGGCCAGCTTTTATTAAACTGCAGCAAAATTAGGAAAAGAAGCTGATGGGTATTTAGTATCTCTTGCTTACATATCATATTACAAGCAGCCCTCAAGTCAGCATGGCACTAATTAAATTCTCTCGACTGATTAAAGGAAAAATCAACCAGAAACTCAACGGTAGAAGGACCAAAGACAGAAAGATCATCAAGAAAATATAGCTATGGAAATTATCGCATCCAAACAAGGAAGTATTAGTAGGGCAAACATATGCCCTGGTTTTTCCTCCCAGTTGTATAAATCTTTTACTTTTACTCACCTGTTCTGGAAAGGTGGATGACCCTTCTCTGGAGCCTTTACAAGCAGTCCTTGACTTACAATCTTTCATTTAGCGACCATTCAAAGTTACAACGGGACTGAAAAGAACGACTCATGACCGTTTTTCAAACTTAGGACCATTTCAGCACCAAACCCCATGGTCACGTGATCCAAATTTGGACATTTGGCATTTGGTTCATATTTATGATGGCCGCAGTGTCCCGGGGTCACGTGATCCCCTTTTGTGACTGTGGGAAGTCAGCCCCCCCCAGAGAAAGAAATATTTTGGGAAATATTAAAAAGGCAGAAAATATTTCCGCAAAGAATCTTAAAGGCCGAAACCACCACCCCCAAGTCTCTCTGTCCCAAACAGAAACCAAGTCTGCAGAAATGCAGATGTGATAATCTTGTCAGAAAGATTGGAACCAGGAAACTGGGATTAGAAAGAAAGATCCCTAGAATAAACAACGCCTCACACCAAAAATCTAAGAGGCATCAGCCACAGCCCCAGGGAAGCAGGATATGACCTTTGGGACATAATAGGATTAACCCATCACCATCAGAATACCAGAAAGGCACACCCAGACTCAGGTCAAAGCTCATGCCACAGGAACAATTCCAAACACAAAAGCCCAAGAAGGTATAAAAACCCACTCCCTACATGTGCCTTCTCTCTTTTCTTCCAGAGCCATCTTTCTGTCTGGCTCTCCTCTTCAATAAACGGCAGTCGCCATGTCATTGATTCCCGGCTTGGACTGAACCACGATAAAAACTTTTCCTTCAATACGACCTTCTGACAAACCATGTCAAGGGGGAGGCCGGATTCACTTAACAACCGTGTTACTCACTAAACAAGTGGAGCGATTCGCTTAACAAAGGCAGCAATTAAGGTCGTAAAGTGGAACAAAATTGACTTAGCAACTGTCTTGCTCGAAAACCTTTCTTCCTGACTTTAGCTGCTTGTTTTTTGTTTCCTGAAGCTGCCTTTTTATTCCATAAATGAATAAAGATAGAATCAAGATCACGTGAAGTGTTAATACCACTTTACAATGCCTTGGCAAGGCCACACTTGGAATACTGCATCCAGTTTTGGTCACCACGATGTAAAAAAGATGTTGAGACTCTAGAAAGAGTACAGAGAAGAGCAACAAAGATGATCAGGGGACTGGAGGCTAAAACATATAAGGAACAGTTGCTAGAATTGGGTATGTCCAGTTTAACGAAGAGAAGGACGAGGGGGGACATGATAGCAGTGTTCCAATATCACAGGGGCTGCCCCAAAGAAGAGGGGGTCAAGCTATTCTCCAAGGCACCTGAAGGCAGGACAAGAAGCAACGGATGGAAACTCACCAAAAGAGAAACAACCTAGAACTAAGGAGAAACTTCCTGACAGTGAGAACAATTAACCAGTGGAACAACCTGCCTCCAGAAGTGGTGAATGCTCCAACACTGGAGGTTTTTAAGAAGAGACTGGACAGCCATTTGTCTGAAATGGTATAGGGTTTCCTGCCTGAGCAGGGGGTTGGACTAGATGACCTCCAAGGTCCCTTCCAACTTTATTATTATTACTACTAAGTGTCTAATATCAAGGGTTCAATATTCACCATCAACGGCTTGAAAGTGTGGCACCCTATCCTCTTATTTCTATACTCGGTTCCTTAAAATATCCTATTAATGTAACTAATCACATAAATGATGTACATTTGTCTCCAGTGGTGTCCACTTGGCGAAGCCCGATAATACGAGATAGCAACTCAGATTACATCTGCCTCCTTTGGCAAAGCAAATAAGAAAACGTAAGGGATAAATTGTTTAATTAAAATGCAATTCCCAGATATAAGGGAAGAAGGAGCTGCTTGATTGTTGGACTAATAAATCAGCAGAGATCTTATTTTTCGGGCATGGGTGAAAAATGAATCCTTCCTTCTGGCTTTGTTGAAAAGCAGATTTATGAAGAAAAATCGGAGGAGGGAGTCTCTTGCGTCTAATGTCTTCATAAAGACTTGAGGCACGGAGCGATGAAATTTTGTTTCCATGTTGAAGTGGTAAGCTATGTTATTGGATTGGGCTTGTGGGACAGAAGATTTTCAAGAGGGACTCCTGGGCCGAGATGACTTGAAATGGGCAGTTGTGTGGGAAGTGAAACAATTTCAGTCCTTGTTTTGTGGGGTGAGGGACACACTTGTCAGTTGAGCTGAAGTTAGAAATTCATTAGACTTAAGAAGGTTAGGCCAAGAGATGGATGGATTAGTGTAGATCAGAGGTCTTCAGACTTGCCCTTTTATGACTTGTGGACTTGTGGAGTTGAAGTCCACAAGTCATAAAAGGACCAAGTTTGAAGACCCCTGCAGTAGACAGTCATTTGGACCAACCAGTCATTTCTTGGACTTCACATCTCTGGTTTAAATGTCAATTCGGTTCACATAACAGATTCGTGAGCTTGAATATATGGATGGTTGTCTTTGTTTCTGGAAATTATCTTTTTGGGCCATATTTTCCCTATTTGATGCTTTTAGGAAAAGCTCTGAATGCAACTGTTTGTCCATACTACTTTTTGTTCATAATTTATGAGCCCACCATTGAAAACCTATGAGTCTTCATAGAAGTCAGTAATAGAAGCCAGCAGCAGGAGGAGGAGAAGGAGGAGAGGAGGAGAAGAGAGAAGAGGAGAGGGGAGGGGAGGGGAGAGGGGAGAGGGGAGAGGGGAGAGGAGGAGAGGAGAGGAGAGGAGAGGAGAGGAGAGGAGAGGAGAGGAGAGGAGAGGAGAGGAGAGGAGAGGAGAGGAGAGGAGAGGAGAGGAGAGGAGAGGAGAGGAGAGGAGCTCTTGTCCCTCTACAAGTTGGCCATGGCCATTTGTCCTGTGGCAAGTTGGCACAGCTAGTTGACTACGGAGAGTTATCCTAGACCCATAAGAACAATGCCAATTGTTGGAGAAGTCCCCACCCTTGTTTTATTAAAGCTAGCCAGTTACAGTGAGTCACTGTGACTGAGACAGTGCCAGATGCTGGTCCACCAAGTATTCATCAAGGTTAGAGAGGTTAAACATGAGCACACATTTACATTTGACCATTGAACAAGAACTGATTTACAACCGATTAGTCACACTAACAGGGTACACAAAGATCTGGACATCCCTGCAGTCTGAAAATACAAGCCTTTGTCACCCAAGCTACTTAGCCTTGGAGAACTGACAATGCCGACCATCAGTTGAGTTGACGGTTATTCTAACAGATTGACCTTGGATCCCACTTTGAGTGAAGAGAGTTGTAAACACCCCCCCCCATCATCTGCAACCTTGAGACTGTGTTTGTGAATTAAAGACCATTTGTTGATGCAACCAAGAATAAAAAACCAGAAGAACAAACATCACATGGAAGATTTGTCATGGGCTACACCTAAGAAAGATGTTTTTAGAATTAAAGCTGTTGACTTTTATGTGCAACAGGAAGCAACGCCAGAGATAGGGACGAACCATTGATGAGCTGGGTGGCATACAAATAGTCCTGGACTTATGACCACGATTGAGACTAGGCTGGTTCTTAAATGAATCACTCCCAACTTTGGGACCCCTTTTGCCATGGATGTTGTTGAATCGCTACAGCTGTTAAGTGAATCACACGGTTGTTAAGCAAATCCAGATCCCTATTGATTTGGCTTCTCGGAAGCCACCTGAGAAGATCACAAATATTCCAAGGACATTTCTTCACAAATACTACATGCCAGTTGCCAAGGGACCAAATTTCGATCATGTGATCCCCAGGAGTGGAAGGACTTGCCTCCAAAAGTTGTGGGTACTCCAACACTAGAGGATTGTCCAAAACGGTATAGGGTTTCCTGCCTAAGCAGGGGGTTGGAGTAGAAGACCTCCAAGTTCCCTTCTAGCTCTTGTCATTCTGTTGTTCTGCAAGAAGTGGTGATGACAAGTCTTCACACTTACAACCGTCGCAGAATAATAAGTCCAACCCCTGATGTGGTGTTTATGAAAGTTGAAGTGTCCTTTTTTTCCCATGCCATTGTAATTTTGAACGGTCACTAAGCAAATGATTGTAAGTCAAGGACCGCCTGTACAACTCATCGCTGCACAGACAACTACTCCGATGTGGAATTCTTCCTTTCCACCCTCTGCAGGCTTGAAATGGCCCAAGTTGGACCCAGGTTAAATGCCTCAGTGAGAACCGGATCCTTTCTCCCAAAGATTTATGAATAAATGTGAGTTAAGAGTAAATAATAAATAAACAAGTGGGAGAGAGTGATAGTTGATCATTTTGCAGTTAGCAGAACCACTGAACGTGTAACAATTGTCATTGTTGCTAAGAAGATGAAGAACAAAATATATAAGGATCAGAGGAATAGAACAAATAAACAGGACTTCTTGGCAAATACCGGCCAAGTTGCCAAAATTAAGATTAAGTAGACAATTTATTGTTTTTGGTCCAAGGAACAAAATAATTATGTGTTAAACGGCGGGCAGAATAAATGTGTGTTACTTTGAGACAAGCAAAAGAGGAAGGATATGGTATGGTGGGGAAATGTGCATGTATTCAGACAGATAATCTTGCTGTTAGTGGATTTAGTGCAGGCTGTCATGGTTCCAACGGATGAAACTCTTCAAAAGAACTTCGAGGCATTGTTGACCTTAAAGAATCTTTTATTCGAGTAGCATAATATCAGCACTGCATAAACGAAGCCAAAAACTGAATTCCCCTCCCCTGTGCACCTGGTATCCTAGCACAATTCCCTCCTCCAATTAACAGTCATAAATCACATTCCCCAATTAAGCTTGAAGCCCTGGCTTCCTCTCCAGCGGCCAATTCCTTATCAGCTCTGGTTCCAATAACATTGATTCTCACACTAAGTTCAGTGTTGGTATGTCTAGCTGGACTCTCTCATTCACACACACCCCCAGTATCATCTAAGTCTAAAAGCAAAAAGTAAAAGATGGCTACATTTCCCTTTGTTGTCAACGCAAAAACATCCGATGTTAGCAGCGTTGACACCAAGCTTCTTTAAAAAAAATGTCTTCCATGTTAGCTGGAGAATTCTGGGAGTTGAAGTCCACCCATCTTAACATCGCTAAGGTTGAGAAACACTGCTCTAGAAAGATAAGGAGACCCAGTTTGCTGTAGTGGTGAAGGTGCCGGCCTGGAAACCAGGAGAGCCTGAGTTCTAGTTTTATCTTAGGCATGAAAGTCAGCTGGGTGACTTTGGGCCCAATCACCAGGAGATGGTGAGTTCTAGTCTTACCTTAGGCATGAAAATTGGACAAGCTGGACAAGTCCTGGCAAGAAGGAAGGAAGGAAGGAAGGAAGGAAGGAAGGAAGGAAGGAAGGAAGGAAGGAAGGAAGGAAGGAAGGAAGGAAGGAAGGAAGGAAGGAAGGATACAAAATGAAACAGAAGTTAGAAAACTTAGAGGAAAGAGGAAAAAAGAAAGAAAGAAAGAAAGAAAGAAAGAAAGAAAGAAAGAAAGAAAGAAAGAAAGAAAGAAAGAAAGAAAGAAAGAAAGAATACAAAATGAAACAGAAGTTAGAAAAGCTAGAGGAAAGAGGAAGAAGAGAGAGAGAGAGAGAGAGAGAGAGAGAGAGAGAGAGAGAGAGAGAGAGAGAGAGAGAGAGAGAGAGAGAGAGAGAGAATACAAAATGAAACAGAAGGAAGAGAGGAAGGAAGGAAGGAAGGAAGGAAGGAAGGAAGGAAGGAAGGAAGGAAGGAAGGAAGGAAGGAAGGAAGGAAGGAAGGAAGGAAGGAAGGAGACCAAGTCAGTCTTGATTCCTGGACATGTCCCTGCAGGATTATTTGGCAAGGTTTTCCATAAGCGATTTGCCATCACTTCCTTCCTAGGGCTGAGAGAAAGTAACCGGCCCAAGATCACCTGGCTGGCTTTGGGTCTAATGTGGGACTAGAACTCCCAGTCTCCTAGCTTCTAGCCTTCACCACTCTACCAAACTGGCTCCCTTTAATCAGTACTCTAGAGATACAATCTATGTTAAAGGAGGTCTATCAGGATGGCCTCCTTTACAAGATTGCAGACGTCTATGTACCCTCCATATAATGAACCACTGTCCTTAACGGAAAGAGATGGACTTCCAAAGGCAGAGGTGTATCATCAGCTCATCACTAGAACCCAGAATCCCTTAGAAACACCCCAAATCCAAAACTGCTAGAAGAAGATGACTTTTGGGATGTCAAGGAGAAGGAGAAGCAACAAAGCATGGAGGCAGCTTTGTACAATTTATTATGTCCATTTCTATTATCTCAAGACTCTTCCTCTGACACTGTTCGGTTGCAGAACGGTTGCAGGAATTGGGTCTGTCTGGTTTAATGAAAAGAAGGACGAGGGGGGACATGATAGTTCCAAATATCTCAGGGGCTGCCCCAAAGAAGAGGGAGTCAAGCTATTCTCCAAAGCACCCGAAGGCAGGACAAGAACCAACGGATAGAAACTAACCAAGGAGAGAAGAAACCTAGAACTAAGGAGGGAGGTCACTGTTCCTCAGACAGCAGGCTGTGAATCCCTCCTGGTGAAGTGGGACCTTGGGGGTCCGAAGGCGGTGTTGATTACGTACCTGGCTCCCTGCCACGTATCAACCTCCCTGCCCAAGCTCCTGGACGTTATCGCTGCGGTGGTGGTTGAGGTCCCTAGGCTAATAGTTATGGGTGACTTCAACCTGCCATCCGTAGGCGGGGCGTCCGGGGAGGCTCGGGAGTTCATGGCTTCCATGACAGCCATGGACCTGACCCAGGTAATTCAAGGCCCCACGCACACAAGGGGGAACACGCTTGACCTGGTTTTTGTCTCTGGACAGTGGCTGAGTGGTCAGAATATAGGGGATATAGTTATTGAACCCCTGTCATGGTCTGATCACTCTCTCCTACGCCTGGACTTTCTGACCGTTGCACCCCACCGCAGGGAGGCAGAACTGGTGAGATGGTACCGCCCCAGGCGGCTGATGGAGCCCAAGCCGTTCCAGGCAGAGCTTGGGTCAATTCCTGAGGTTCTGATAAACGACTCGGTCAAAGAGCTGGTGGCGGCTTGGGATAGGGCAGCTGCCGGTGCTCTGGATTGAGTTGTGCCTTTGCGGCCTCTGATTCGGCGTGGATCTCGATCGGCCCCTTGGTATAATGAGGGGTTGAGAGAGATAAAACGCCGGAAAAGACACCTAGAGAGCAGTTGGAGGTCGAGCCGTGCCGAATCTGACCGAACACTGGTAAGAGACCATATTAGGTCCTACCTAGCAGCGATAAGAGCAGAGAAATGTTCCTACCTCACTGCTCTTATCGCGTCATCAGATAACTGCCCAGCCTCCCTGTTTAGGGTGACCCGCTCCCTCCTTCACCAGGAGGTGAGAGGAGACCCCTTAGAGGGTAGAGCTGAGGATTTCGGAAAATATCTGTATGATAAAATCGCTCAGATACGGGAAGGCTTTGACTTCAACTGGGTATGTTCAGTGGGAGAGGTGGAGTCAGGTCCTGAGACTGTTACCTGGGATGAGTTTGACCCCGTGACTCTCGAGGACGTGGACAGATTGCTGGGGGGACTTAGGGCGACCACATGTTTATTGGACCCGTGCCCCTCCTGGTTGGTGTTGGCATCCCGGGAGGTGGTATGAGGCTGGCTCCGGGCAACTATTAATGCTTCTTTAAGTGAGGGTGTCTTTCCTGCCACCTTGAAAGAGGCGGTAGTGAGGCCCCTCCTTAAGAAGCCTACCCTGGATCCAGCTGTTTTATCAAATTATCATCCTGTCTCCAACCTTCGCTTTCTTGCGAAGGTTGTTGAGAGCGTGGTTGCCCGACAGTTCCGGCGGCACCTGGAGGAATCGTTATACCTGGACCCACACCAATCGGGCTTCAGACCTGGTTACAGCACGGAAACAGCATTGGTTGCGCTGGTGGATGACCTCTGGCGGGCCCGGGACAGAGGTTGTTCCTCTGCTCTGGTGCTATTGGACCTCTCGGCGGCTTTTGATACCATCGATCATGGTATCATGCTGCAACGGTTGGAGGGGTTAGGTATAGGGGGCACTGTTTTGCGGTGGTTCTCCTCCTTCCTCTCTGGCCGGATGCAGTCTGTGTTGACAGGGGGTCAGAGGTCGACCCCGAGACCCCTTGTATGTGGGGTACCTCAGGGGTCGGTCCTCTTGCCCCTACTGTTCAACATTTATGTAAAACCGCAGGGTGAGATCATCCGTGGTTTTGGTGTGGAGTACCATCTGTACGCTGATGATACTCAGTTGTACATTTCCATGCCGAACCACCCCAACGATGCTCTTGCCGTGTTGACCCAGTGCCTGGAGGCCGTGCGGGTCTGGATGGGGAAGAACGGACTCAAGCTCAACCCTTCCAAGACCGAGTGGCTGTGGCTACCGTCATCCCGGTTTAGTCAATTGACTCCTTTGTTGTCCGTTGGGGGCAAAACAGTGGCCCCCGCAGAAAGGTCTCGCAATTTGGGAGTCCTCCTGGATTCACGGCTGTCTTTAGAGGACCATCTGACGGCCGTGGCCAGGAGGAAGTTCTATCAGGTTCGCCTGGTGCGCCAGTTGCGTCCCTTCCTAAACCGGGACTCGCTATGCACAGTTACTCATGCCTTCGTCACTTCCAGGCTGGACTACTGTAATGCTCTCTACATGGGGCTCCCCTTGAGGTGCACCCAGAGGCTTCAGCTGGCCCAGAATGCGGCCACGCAGGTAGTGACCGGAGTGTCATGGCGCTTCCATGTAACACCGCTCCTACGCGAGCTGCACTGGTTGCCGGTGGCCTTCTGGGTGCGTTTCAAGGTGTTAGTGACCATCTTTAAAGCGCTCCATGGCATCGGACCCAGATATCTACAGGACCGCCTTCTGCCAGCAAATACCTCCCGCCGTCCAGTACGCTCCCACAGAGTGGGTCTCCTCAGGGTGCTGTCGGCCAGACAATGTCAGCTGGTGACCCCCAGGGGGAGGGCCTTCTCTGTGGGAGCTCCAACGCTTTGGAACGAGCTCCTCCCCGAACTCCGCATGATGACGGAATTGTGCTCCTTCCATCGAGAATTAAAAACACATATTTTTCGACAAGCCGGCCTGGGATAGTAGCTCCGGTACCAACAAGGCCATAATTGTTTTTAGGGGATTGAGTTTTTAAGATTATGTATTGGGTTTTTAAATGATTGGGCCAAATTATTTATTCTATTTTTAATAATTTTTATTTTTTGTATGTTGATGTTTTTTAATTGGGCTGTACACCGCCCCGAGTCCTTCGGGAGGAGGGCGGTATAGAAATCACAAAAATAAAATAAAATAAATAAATAAACAATTAACCAGTGGAACAACCTGTCTCCAGAAGCGATGAAGGCGCCAACACTGGAAGTCTTTAAGAAGAGACTGGACAGCCATTTGTCCGAAATGGTGTAGGGTTTCCTGCCTGAGCAGGGGATTGGACTAGAAAAGCAATCTCCAACCTTTTTGGCTTGGCGGACTCGGGGGGTGGGTGGGTAAGGGGATAGTTCTGCTCGAGCAGCATGTGAGCACATACACAGCTCCATTTGCACAAGTGGCAGACACACCGCTTGAACAAATGGAGCTGCGTGCACAATCTCACCCACCACTTCTGCGGCCAAGTGAACAGCCTGGTGGTTGGGGATCCCTGGATGGTAGAAGACTTTCAAGGACTCTTCCAACTCTGCTATTCCGTCATTCTAGTTATTCCGCTGTGAACTTAATCTTCCTCCCTGGTGCATGAACCCCCAAAGACTGTATGCAACAACAACAACAACAATAATAATAATAATAGTAATAATAATTGTAATAATAATAGTAATAATAATAGTAATAATATGGATAGTGGACGTGGCAGTGCCTGGAGACAGCAGAATAGATGAGAAAGAACTGGAGAAGATAACAAAACACAAAGACCTACAAATAGAAATAGAAAGACTGTGGCAAAAGCAAGCAAGGGTAGTACCAATAGTCATAGGCACCTTGGGTGCAATCCCAAAACAACTGAAGCACCACTTGGACACCATCATTGGCATTGACAAATTTGCCATTAGTCAATTGCAAAAGGCAGCTTGACTAGGAACCACTGCCATCCTGCGACGAGATCAGTAATGCCATCAAACATCCACATCTGCCTATCGAAGGCCCTTGGGAAGGACTCGATAGGCAGACAAAAATGCCAAATCCAGTCTGAACATCTGGCTCACTGTGCGATGATCAATAATAATAATAAAGTTGAAAGGGACCTTGGAGGTCATCTAGTCCAACCGTATACCGTTTCACACAAATGGCTGTCCATTCTTGAAAACCTCCACATTGGAGCAGTCATTCCACTGATTAATTGTTCTAACGGTCAGGAAATTTCTCCTTAGTTCTAGGTTGCTTCTCTCTTTGGTTAGTTTCCATCCATTGTTTCTTGTCCTGCCTTGAGGTGCTTTGGAGAATAGCTTGACTCCCTCTTCTTTGGGGCAGCCCCTGAGATACTGGAACACTGCCATCATGTCCCCCCTCGTCCTTCTCTTCGTTAGACTAGACATACCCAATTCCAGCAACCGTTCTTTATACAGTATGTTTTAGCCTCCAGACCACATCGTGGTGACCAAAACTGGATGCAGGATTCCAAGTGTGGCCTTAACAAGACCTTGTAAAGTGGTATTAACATTTCACGTGATCTTGATTCTGTCCCTCTGTGAATGCAGCCTAGCACTGTGTTGGCCTTTTTGGGCAGCTGCAGCACATGGCTGGCTCCTATTTAAGTGATTGTCCACTAGGACTCTGAGGTCTCTCTTACAGTTACTACTATTGAGCAAGTTACCCCCTATACTGTACCTGCGCATTTGGTTTTTCTTGCCTAAATGTCGAACCTTGCTTTTTTCACTATTGAATTTCATTTTGTTAGATAGCACCCAGTGTTCACGTCTATCAAGATCCTTCTGTATCTTAAGCCTGATGCTAGAAGAATGAAAGAAAAAAGCCCCAGACATTCACCAAACAGTATCACGTGTGAGCATCTCTTTCTCTCTGTAATTTATTCGGCACAGGTGTCCCTGCAATGCTATTTTTAGCCTCTGGCATACCATAGTAGAGAATTGCCTTGATGGGAAAATTGCAGTGCTGGTAGTCAGACAAACTCAGCTTGGTCCGGCCCTCTTCCCTCTGCCTTTCTCCTAAAAATAAATAAATAAATAAATAAATAAAAATTCTGCACCACATATGTTCCCTGACGGCTTTTCATACATTTTTCTAATTGCTCTCTTCCAAACGGAGAAGCCCACAATGCATCAAGTAATATAAATAACATTAAAAGAAATATGCTATTAATAATAATAATAATAAATTTGGAAGGGACCTTGGAGGTCATCTAGTCCAACCCCCTGCTCAGGCAGGAAACCCTATACCATTTCAGACAAATGGCTGTCCAGTCTCCTCTTAAAAACTTCCAGTGTTGGCGCATTCACCGCTTCTGGAGGCAGGTTGTTCCACTGGTTAATTGTTCTAACTGTCAGGAAGTTTCTCCTTAGTTCCAGGTTGCTTCTCTCCTTGATTAGTTTCCATCCGTTGCTTCTTGTCCTGCCTTCAGGTGCTTTGGAGAATAGCTTGACATCCTCTCCTTTGAGGACAGCCCCTGAGATATTGGAGCACTGCTATCCTATCACCCCTCATCCTTCTCTCCTGAACTTTTACAGAATAACAGAATGACAAACTTGGAAGGGACCTTGAAGGTCATCTAGTCCAACCCCCTGCAGGAAACCCTATACCATTCCAGACAAATGGCTGTCCAATCTCTTCTTAAAAACTTCCAGTGTTGGAGCATTCACCGCTTCTGGAGGAAGGTTGTTCCCCTGGTTAATTGTTCTAACTGTCAGGTTAATTGTGTGATGATAAGATGATAAGTGATGATAAGATTCCAGGCTGGGCTGAAGAAAGTCAACCACCAGATCAGCTGTTGAATAAGCTTGCAAACAGCTTCTGGAGACATCCTCTGAAGCTAAGCAGAAGATGACAATCAATCAATTAGAAGAGAACTGGAAGGGACCTTGGAGGTCTTCTAGTCCAGCCCCCTGCTCAAGCAGGAGACCTTATACCGTTTCAGACAGGTGGGTGTCCAGTCTCTTCTTAAAAACCTCGAGTGATGGAGCACCACAACTTCTGATGGCAAGCTGTTCCACTGGTTAATTGTCCTCATTATTAGGAAGTTTCTTCTTAATTCTGGATTGCTTCTCTCCTTCATGAGTTTCCAACCATTGTTTCTTGTCCTGCCCTCTGGTGCTTTGGTGAACAACCTGGCTCCCTCTGCCTTGTGGCAGCCCCTCAAATCCTGGAACACTGCTATCATGTCACCCCTGATCCTTCTCTTTATTGTCTAACTACCTCCATGCCCTACATTTCAGAAGACCACCTCAGTTTGAAGGTATCCGCTGTTGGAAGAGCAGTCCAGTCCAAACATGGTTTCAAGATCATTAATAAAGACGTCATCCATAATTAACTGTTCAAACCTAGAAAATGGATTAGATGAACATCTGGGCAAAGTTATCCTGTCACACGGAGATGTAGTGCATTTTCTTCTAAGCATAACAAACCAATCTGTTTCGTACATGTTCCAGAAACTAGTGGACATATTGTGGAAGATAAAATCATCAAACAGAAAGTAGTCAAGTTTTGATGAATGAGAATCTACATGTTCTCCCTCCAATCCCAAAGGAAGTATCTGTCCTGCTCAACTGGGGAAGAGTTTGAATGGAATAGAGCTGGAAGGGACCTTGGAGGTCTTCTAGTCCAGCCCCCTGCGTTTCGTACAGGGGTCTTCAAACTTGGCCCTTTCATGACTTGTGGACTTCAACTCCCAGAATTCCTCAGCCAGCGTGCCTAGCTGAGGAATTCTAGGAGTTGAAGTCCACAAGTCATCAAAGGGCCAAGTTTGAAGACCCCTGGGTTAGTACAAGAGTGGGAGTCCAGCTATTCTCCAAAGTGCCTGAAGGCAGGACAAGAAGCAACAGATGGAAACTAATCAAGGAGAGAAGCAACTTAGAACTAAGGAGAAACTTCCTGACAGTTAGAACAATTAACCAGTGGAACAACCTGCCTCTAGAAGCACTGGAAGTTTTTAAGAAGAGACTGGACAGCCATTGGTCCAAAATGGTATAGGGTTTCCTGCCCGAGCAGAGGGTTGGACTAGATGACCTCCAAGGTCCCTTCCAACTTTATTATTGTTATTGTTATGTTATTATTATTATTATTATTATTATTATTATTTTATTATTATTATGTTGGTTTGCTAAGTTTTCAATAGTTGAATACTATTGACCAAGACATTTGAGTAATCATGACAGCTATGGAGATCCGATACTATTTCAAGCAAGTGTGCACTCCCTAAAGCTCATAGGTAAGAAAGTGAGGACAAATAAAGGGAAATATTTCTTCACCCAGAGGGTCGTTGGTTTATGGAATTCACTTCCAGAAGGGGTCGTGACAGCTGTCAGCCTTGATAGCTTCAAGGCAGGGTTAGACAGATTCATGGAGGCCAAGTGTATTGGTGGTTATTAAAACGGATGTCCATGTGCCGCCTCTATGTTGGTTGAGGCAGGCAGGATTCCCTGGAGTCCCATTTGTTGGGGGTCAAGGGAAAGGGAGGGTTTTGCCTTCTCTTTCTGCTCAAGATCCCCATGTACAATTGGTGGGCCACTGTGTGACACAGAATGCTGGACTCGATGGGCTTTGGCCTGATTCAGCAGGGCTCTTCTGATGTTCTTATGGCTGTCCAGTCTCTTCTTAAAAGTCTCCAGTGATGGAGCACCCACAACTTCTGAAGGCAGGTTGTTCCACTGATTAATTTTCCCCACTTAGGAAATTTCTCCTTAGTTCTAGGTTGGTTCTCTCCTTGATTAGTTTCCATCCGTTGTTTCTTGCCAATTGCTGCTGCAACTGAAGGGAGAGATCTCAGGAAAAAACAAACTGCAGGAGGCATCAGATAGGATGTGTGCATTTACTATCCAAATAAGAAACTGCTGAACAGAATCAACATTTTTTTTTATTTTCATTATCAAGGAAAGAGAGAAAGAAATGGAGTAATAAATATCCCTCTGGCACCTTGATAATTGAGTCGAAGTCCTTGAAGTGTGAGAAGACACACATCACCAGAAAAAAAAAATAAGGATGGTGAAAGGCCTGTAATGAAATCACTTGCTCTGGATCATGCAGGGATTTTACTTCGTGGAAACAAAACTACAGTAAAGATGTCATGTGTCTGACTAATGAAACACTTCAAAGAACTTTCAGACATTGTTTAACCTAAAAAGCCTTTATTGGTGTAAAGGAGTGTCAGCACAGCACCGAGAATGCCAAGATCTGAATTTCCCTTCCTTCGCTCATAACATTCCAGGCATTTCCGCTCCCCTATTTTGGGGTCATGATTCACACATCTTCCAATTAGCCTGGAGGGCAAAGATTCACTTCCGTTCCCTTCCACTGCACTTTTCTCTCCTTTCTCATTCTCATCTGAATTAACTCTAAAAGTACCAGACAGTTCTGCATAGTTTGTCAAAGCAAGAATATTCAATATTTAGCAGCGTTGACAAAAGCAAATGTGATGGGTGGCTATTTAAATATATATATATAATCCTTTAATGGTCCAACTATTGCTGATTTGCTCCAGATTTTGACTGTTGTTTCCCACTTTAAGTGCATCAAAGGGCAATTTAGCAGCATGTTGGCTGGTGGTAACTATTGTACTCCAAATCATAAGAACATAAGAACATAAGAAGAGCCATGCTGAATCAGGCCAAAGCCCATCGAGTCCAGCATTCTGTGTCACACAGTGGCCCACCAAATGTATATGGGGATCTTGAGCAGAAAGAGAAGGCAAAACCCTCCCTTTCCCTTGACCCCCAACAAATGGTACTCAAGGGAATCCTGCCTCCCTCAACCAACATAGAGGCGGCACATGGACATCTGTTTTAATAACCACCGATACACTTTGCATCCATGAATCTATCTAGCCCTGCCTTGAAGCTGTCAAGGCTGACAGCTGTCACGACCCCTTCAGGAAGTGAATTCCATAAATCAACGACCCTCTGGGTGAAGAAATATTTCCCTTTATTTGTCCTCACTTTCTTAGCTATAAGCTTTAGGGAGTGCCCCCGTGTCCTGGTATTGTGTGATAGAGAAAAGAATTTTTCTCTATCCACATTTTCTATCCCATGCATGATTTTATACACTTCGATCAAGTCACCCCTTAAACGCCGTCTTTCAAGGCTGAAGAGACCAAGGCGTTGCAATCTGGTTTCATAAGGGAGGCGCTCCATTTCCTTGATCATTCTTGTTGCCCTTTGTTGCACCTGGTAATTCCCACTGTTAGGAAATTTCTCCTGAATTCCAGGGTGCTTCTCTCCTTGATTTTCCAAAGATTCTTTGGAAAATAAATGAAGACAGAAAGGACAGCTGGGACCCTGGTCTAGTCCAATCCTCTACTCATATAGAAGGCCCTATACCATTTGAGACAAATGGCTGTCCAGTCTCTTCTTAAAAACCTCCATTGTTGGAGCACCCACAACTTCCGGTGACAAGCTGTTCCATTGGTTAATTGTTCGAACTGTCAGGAAATTTCTCCTTAGTTCCAGATTGCTTCTTTCCTTGATTAGTTTCCATCCATTCCTTCTTGTCCTGCCCTCAGGCGCTTTGGAGAGTAGCTTGACTCCCTCTTCTTTGGGGCAGCCCCACAAATATTGGAACGCTGCTATCATGTCCCCCCTCGACCTACCCAATTCCTCTAATCATCTTTGTTGCTCTTCTCTGCACTCTTTCCAGAGTCTCAACGTCTTTTTGGATAGTGTGCTGACGAAAAGTGGATGCAATATTCAAAACTGTGGTCTTACCAGGATGTTATAAAGTAGTATTAATCCTTCACGTGATCTTGATTCTATCCTTTTGTTAATGCACAGTCTAGGATTGCATTGACTTTTTTGGGGGGAGGCAGCTGCAGCACACACAAAAAATTGCCAAAGCAGTTCCATCATAGACCCACCTGTTCTGCTTCCACAAAGAAGAGGGGGGGGTCAACTTATTTTCCAAAACACCAGAAGGCAGGAAAAGAAACCATGGATGGAAACTAATCAAGGAGAGAAGCAACCTAGAATTATGGAGAAACTTCCTGACAATGAAAACAATTAACCAGTGGAACAGCCTTGCCACCAGAAGTGGTGGGTGCCTTCATCACTGGAAGTTTTTAAGGAGTGACTGGACAGTCACTTGTCAGAAATGGCATAGGGTCTCTTGCATGAGCAGGGGGTTGGACTAGAAGACCTCCAAGGTCCCTTCCAGCTCTATTCTATTCTGAATCGTTCTGCTGCTGATTTGATAGCTGTCGTCAACATGATGGAGGAAATCTTCTGAATAGTTTCACCATCCATCCTCAACACAGTTTATGTAGATGATCCATAAATAGCATTTCCTACCTTTAGAGTGCAGAGAACAGCAACAAAGGTGATCAGGGGACTGGAGGCTGAAACATATGAGGAACGGATGCTGGAATTGGGTATGTCTAGTTTAATGAGGAGAAGGACGAGGGGGGACATGATAGCACTGTTCCAGTATCTCAGGGGCTGCCCCAAAGAAGAGGGAGTCAAGCTATTCTCCAAAGCACCCCAAGGCAGGACAAGAAGCCACGGATGGAAACTAATCAAGGAGAGAAGCAACCTGGAATATAAGGAGAAACTTCCTGACAGTGAGAACAATTAACCAGTGGAACTACCTGCCTCCAGAAGCGGTGAATGCTCCAACACTGGAAGATTTTAAGAAGAGACTGGACCGCCATTGGTCCAAAATGGTATAGGGTTTCCTGCCTGAGTAGGGGGTTGGACTAGATGACCTCCAAGGTCCCATACAACATTATTATTATTATTATTATTATTATTATTATTATTATTATTATTATTATTATTATTATTATTATTATTATTATTATTATTATTATTATTATTATTATTATTACTATTACTATTATTAGGCAGAATGAGTTGGCAGAACATTTCACCTGTTTCTAATAAGTCCTTCGGGAGAGGGGCGGTATAGAAATTTAATAATAAATAAATAAATAAATAAAAAATAAAGCCCGGAATACCATCACCTGTCCCAGGATACCATTATGTACAGGATGCAAATGACACCTAATCCTTGACTTATGACCATTTGTTTCATGTCATTCAAGGTTTTGTGTGCGTGTCTGTGAGTTCCTGAATGCCACAAGAGATGAGATGAGAAACCTCAGTCAGTTGCTATGGTTATGATGATTGTGAAGCAGCAAAATCTCTCTTCACATCTAATAATGATCTGCTTGCCTTTTCAGGACCCTGTTGTTTTAATTTTTTTATTTTTTATTTTCTTTCCGGCTTCAATGCACCCTAACCCCCTCTCTCTTCCTCTTTAACTCCCTCTCTCCCTCTTTCCATCCCCCCTCCCTCCTCCCCCTTTCCCTCCCTCCCTCCTGCTCTCTCTCTTCTTCCTCTCTCTCTCCCTCCCTCTCTCTCAATTTCCCTCTTTATCTCTCTCTCCCCCGTCTTTACATCCTTCCCTTTCTTTCTCCCTCCTCCCTCTTTCCTCTCTCCACTCTCCCTCCCTCTCCCTCTTTCTTTCCCTCTCTCTCTCTCTCTCATCTTCCCTCTTTCTCCCTCCCTCTCTATTTCCCTCTCCCTCCTTTTCTCTCTTCCTCTTTATCTCCCTTCCTCTCTCCCTCTTTGCATCCCTCCCTTTCTCCCTCTATCTCTCTCTCTCCCCCTCTCCCTCCCTCCCTCCCTCTCTCCCTCTCTCTCTCTCTCTCATCTTCCCACTCTCTCCCCCTCCCTCTCTACTTCACCCTCTCCCTCCTTTTCTCTCTCCCTCTTTATCTCCGTCCCTCTCTCTCCCTCTCCCTCTTTGCATCCCTCCCTTTCTCCCTCCTCCCTCTCTCTCCCTCTCCCTCCCTCTCTCATCTTCCCTCTCTCTCCCCCTCTCTCTCTACTTCCTCCTCTCCCTCCTTTTCTCTCCCTCTTTATCTCCCTCCCTCTCTCTCCCTCTCCCTCTTTGCATCCCTCCCTTTCTCCCTCCTCCCTCTCTCTCTCCCTCCCTCCCTCTCTTCATCTCTCTCTCTCATCTTCCCTCTCTCCCCCTCCCTCTCTACTTCCCCCTCTCCCTCTTTTTCTCTCCCTCTTTATCTCCCTCCCTCTCTCAACCTCTCCCTCTCCCTCTTTGCATCCCTCCCTTTCTCCCTCCATCTCTCTCTCCACTCTCCCTCCCTCCCTCTCTCCATCTCTCTCTCTCTCGTCTTCCCTCTCTCTCCCCTCCCTCTCTATTTCCCTCTCTTCCTCCTTTTCTCTCTCCCTCTTTATCTCCCTCCCTCTCTCTCCCTCTTTGCATCCCTCCCTTTCTCCCTCCTCCCCCCTCTCTCTCCCTCTCTCCCTCCTCCCTCTCTCTCTCTCTCTCTCTCTCTCTCTCTCTCTCCCTCTCTCTCTTTCTTTTTTTGTACAAGATCCCATCTTTGGTTTTCCGGCTCCTCTAGGACCTGTGGCTTTTATCTCCGTCTGGATGTTGGACGAGGCGTTGTGATCCATTAAGAGGAAGTGCTGGGGTGCCAATGTCCGTGTTTGTATCTTAGTTCCCTCCCAATGATGGTTATTAATGGCGGCTCTGCCCAAGCAGCCGAATAAGTCTGTCACCCAGAAATTCGGAAGGATCACATGTTGTCACAGCCTAAGATAAGCTATGTAAGGCATGCAGGATGGTGACCTTTCCATCCTTCTTCAAAAACTGACTTGCTTTAGAAAAATCTCCCAGCTCATAAATCACCATCACTCAATTCCACTGGGGGAGGGGGGAAAAGCTGGATCCCTTTTGCAACATTTATCATGGTTTAAAGAATTTTGACATGGCGTTCTCTTCAACTTAAAGGCTCTTCCCAGCTTCCCTCTCCCCCCCCCCACCCAAACCCCAGAGGTCACATCTTGTCTTCCTCTGCTTTTTTCCCCCCAAAAAACTTGGCAGATAAGTGACACTTATCCCCAGATGCTTATGTGTGAATGGGAGGAACAGACATCCATCTTCCTGGCACTTAAAAACAGACTGAGACATTCAGAAGTCCTGATGTGGACTTGTACCGTAGTATTATGGTGGAGGGCTGCTGTATTGGGCTGCCAGAAGAGGCCAGAAGCCATTTATTTCCTGTGAAGTTCTGAGTTTTCCGGAGAGGAAAGATTGTCACTTAATGATGATTTATTGGGAAAAGCAAACTGCCGGCAAGAGAGGTACGCCTCCGTTTCCCCAACCCACTTGCCATATGAAGAGGATTAAAGATTCCTGCCACGTTAAAAGCTGGCATAGGTGTGTCTTGATGATGCCTTGAAAAATTCACTGGCTGACCTTGGGTGGCATAGAAAATTTTCTGCTCCTCCCTCATTCTCTCTAGTCTAGTTCCTAGGGTAGTTCCAGGATTATTGCTTGGAAGTTAACATGAAGGGAGCGCCCCCGTTTGAACACCTGGAGAAAAGGCAAGGTGTGAATCTCAATCATAGTCGTGTTAATAATAACAATAACTCTGGCACAAGAAATCAAAATATAGGATAGGTGGCTTAGGTAGCAATTCCCAAAACATCTGGAGCACTACTTGGATGTCTTCAGCATTGACAAAGTTGCCATCCGTCAACTGCAAAAGGCAGCTCTGCTCAGAGCAGCTGACATCCAGAGGCATATAGCAGAATCACAGAGATGGAAGGGATCTTGGAGGTCATCTAGTCCAACCCCCTGCTCAGGCAGGAAATACTATACTATTTCAGACAAATGGCTGTCCAGTCTCTTCTTAAAAACTTCCAGTGTTGGAGCATTCACCGCTTCTGGAGGCAGGTGGTTCCACTGGTTAATTGTTCTCACTGTCAGGAAGTTTCTCCTTAGTTCTAGGTTGCTTCTCTCCTTGATTAATTTCCATCCGTTGCTTTTTGTCCTGCCTTCAGGTGCTTTGGAGAATAGCTTGACTCCCTCTTGTCTATGGAGAGTTTCAGTCATCCAGCTCATGTTTGTCCCAAATGTGCTTTTTCAGGAAGCAACTGGAGTTTCTTGTTTTTCTTTGAAGACGTTTCGCTTCTCATCCCAGAAGCTTCTTCAACTCTGACTGGATGGTGGGGAATGGAAGGATTTATACTCCTTGCAGACGGCTGGTCATTTGCATTCTTTTGGAGAGTCATTGAGGCCACCTGGAGATTTTATCTGTGCCCTCAGGGTCACCTGCGTGATGCAAATGGGTGTGGAGCCTTCTTGGAACTGCTGAAAGGACCGTGTTGTAGACTGGAGATGGATGAAGTCCTATCCCTCCCCCTCTGTTGAGAGAGAGGTGTTCAGTTTTCAGATAGATGGCCTCTTTGACCCCTCTTTCAAACCAAACTTTCTGGGATGAGAAATGAAACAGTCTTCAAAGAGAAAAAAGAAAGTCCAGTTGCCTCGTGAAAAAGCACTTTTGTGCTAATAATAATAATAATAATAATAATAATAATAATAATAATAATAATAATAATAATAGTAATAATAATAATAATAATAAAGTTAGAAGGGATCTTGGAGGTCATCTAGTCTAACCCCTTGCTCAGGCAGGAAACCCTATACCATTTCAGACAAAGGACTGTCCAGTCTCTTCTTAAAAACTTCCAGTGTTGGAGCATTTACAGCTTCTGGAGGCAGGTTGTTCCACTGATTAATTGTTCTAACTGTTAGGAAGTTTCTCCTTAGTTCTAGGTTGCTTCTCTCCTTGATTAGTTTCCATCCGTTGCTTCTTGTCCTGCCTTCAGGCGCTTTGGAGAAGAGCTTGACTCCCTCTTCTTTGGGGCAGCCCCTGAGATACTGGAAGATGGCTATAATGCCCCCCCTTGTCCTTCTCTTCATTAAACTAGACATACCCAATTCCAGCAACCGTTCCTTATATGCTTTAGCCTCCAGTCCCCTAATCATCTTTGTTGCTCTTCTCTGTACTCTTTCTAGAGTCTAGAAATTTAAGGAGTTTCAGCTACTTAAATATTGGAAGACTGCTATCATGTCATGCTTATCCTACTCCTTTTTTCTACTAGACTGAACAAACCCAATTCCAGCAATCATTCTTTGTATCTTTTAGCCTCCAGTGACAGTACTTTTAATCCCATCAAACAACATCTGCCTAGCCCAGATTCTAGGGAAGGGCTCGATCAGTGGGCAAAATGGACAATGCCAGCCAGAACATCTGGCTGATGGTGTAACCAACCATGGTAATAAAGCATCTGGAGCACAACCTGAACACCAATAACAGAATCCCCATCAGTCAATTGCAAAAAGCAGCTTTACTTGGAACAGCTGACATCCCGCAATGATACATTTAGCACCATCAGACAACAACATCTGCCTATCCCAGATTCTTTGGAAGAGCTGGATACACAGTGAAAACTTCAAATCCAGTCTGAACATCTGGCTATCTGTTCAACCAACAGCAATAGCAATAACACCCACCTATGCCTTCGTCTGCAGCGAGAAGAGAAAGATAACTGTTCTGTTTCCATCAGCGGCTGTGAGTTGATTGTGTTTGTATGAATGCAATTAACTTTTACATTTTTATTGTATTTGTTGTAAGCCGCCCTGGGTCCTAGGAGAAGGGTGGCATATAAATTTGATTATAAATAAATAAATAAAATAAAATAAAATAAAAGAGGCATCGAGATGAAGCAACGAGTTCCAACAGTTCTACTTTATTGCAATACCAACAGGACAACTTTTAAAATGGTGCGGGGCCCCTTTTATAGCCCCCCTGCACAATACCTGGCTGGCCAATCATTGCAAGGGATCTTTTCCCGCCGTGTGTGTGTGTGTGTGTGTGTGTGATTGTTTTTCAAGTTTCTCCCCCCCCCCTCAAATCTGCTTACCCTGATTATGGCTGCATCTGAGAAAATTAGCCTTTGCCTTTCAATTATTATTCATCGTTCGTTGATGGTGATGTTACTTAGTTGGGTAATGAAACCTCTGCAAGAAAACTGCCAAGCTCAGAGAGCACCAAGGACCCAACAGTCCTCCTCCTTCTCCTCCTCCTCCTCCTCCTCCTCCTCCTCCTCCTCCTCCTCCTCTCCATAAACCCCACTCCCTTCTAGCATTGATGATGGTACCTAGTTGGGTAATGAAACATCTGCAAGAAAACAGTCACGTTCGGAGAGCACAAGGACCCCACAGTCCTCCTCCATAAACTCCACTCCCTTCTAGAACTGATGGTGTTAGCTAGTTGGGTAATGAAACATCTGCAACAAAAAACCAAGCTGAGAGAGTACCAAGAATCCCACAGTCCTTCTCCTTCTCTTTCTCCTCTTCCTCCTCCTCCTCCTCCTCCTCCTCCTCCTCCTCCTCCTCCTCCTCCTTCTCCTCCTTCTCCTCTCCCTTTTCTTTTTCTCCCCCTCTCCTCTCTGCAAACCCCACTCCCTTCCAGTACTGATGATGTTATCTAGTTGGGTAATGAAATGTCTGCAAGAAAACAGACAAGCTGGGAGAGCAACAAAGCCTACACAATTCTCCTCCTTCTCCCCCCTCCTTCTCCGCAGACCCCACTCCCTTCCAACACTGATGATGTTACCTAGTTGAGCACAGAAACATCTGCAAGAAAACCATCCAGCTCAGAGAGCACCAAGGACCCCACAATTATAGTTCTATCTGTTGTGTTGTATCATGCAAGTTGAACATTACCATTTTCAACTTTCTCAGTTTTGCGATCCTGCCATATTTGGGAAACATGGAGATTAAAGCTTTTGCACGGAAGCTAATGCATCAGTCATGGCATTATTTATAGTCAGTTTAAGTAATTTTGTCGCCTCCACTAATTATGGGGTCCATGGTTTCATTTTTTTTTCCTTTACGAAGTCCATTTCAGCTGCTAAGTCCTTGATCTCCTCACATTTGGGTTTTATGCTGCCTCTTGAAGTGAAAAATGAATCCCGGTCCTCCATCTGGTGGGTGCCAGCTTGCAATGATTACTAGTTTTTGGTCTTATCCATTTTATTTTCCAGTTTCTTGGCTCACATCTGCAAATGTTCACTTAAATAATAATCTTTTGTTTCTACTAGTTTCGGCATTTTTTTATTTTTTTTTTGCAAACTTGGTCTTGTGCAATCATTTAATTCAATTCACATTTTATTCTTCAGCTGTCTCTTTTTACCTAGAGTAAAACTTGGCTTCCTATTTGTGTGTGTGTGTGTGTGTGTGTGTGTGCCAGGTACATTTGTTCAACATAATTTTGTGGACACGTTGCATGTTACATTGTCATTAGATTTTAGGTTCTTTTATTTAAACTCAAGCTGGTTCCAGTCTGCTCTGCTAGCAGTGTATCAGGTTAATGGTATCACGTTGATTGTATTGATAGGATTACGTTTGGATTTACACATTTTTGCAATCATTTTAAACATTCTGCAAAGTATTATTTATTTTTACTTTATTTATATATATTTTTATTTTTTTATTTTATAAATTTCTATACCGCCCCTCTCCCGTAGGACTCGGGGCGGTTTACAACCCAATAAAAACATATAACAATAAATATTTAAAAATAAATTAAATTAAATTACTACAAGGCTGTTAAATTCCATATATATGTTCCACAACCAGTGGAACAGCTTACCCCCAGAAATCGTGGGTGCTCCATCACTGGAGATTTTCAAGAAGAGACTGGACATTCACCTGTCTGAGATGGTGTAGGTTCTCCTGCTTCAGCAGGGGGCTGGACTAGAAGACCTCCAGGGTCCCTTCCAGCTCTATTCTATTCAGATTTATTTTTTTTGTAAACAGCTCAAGGTGTCAAACAGAGCTAATACTCCTTCCTCATCTTATTTTCCCCACAACAATAACCCTGTGAGGAGGTCTGGATTGACTGGTCCAAAGTCACCTAGTCAGCTTTCATACCTAAGACGAGACTAGAACTCACTGTTTCCTGGTGATTGGCCCAGAGTCACCCAGTTGGCTTTCATGCCTAAGGCGGGACTAGAACTCACCGTCTCCTGGTGATTGGCCCAAAGTCACCCAGCCAGCTTTCATGCGTAAAATGAGACTAGAACTCACTGTCTCCTGGTGAGTCATCCAGTCAGCTTTCATGCCTAAGGCGTGACCAGAACTCACCATCTCCTGGTGATTGGCCCAGAGTCACCCAGTCGGCTTTCATGGCTAAGGCTGAACTAGAACTCACTGTCTCCTGGCGATTGGCCCCAAATCAGCCCTTTTAAACCCCCTCTATTTTTTAATCTCTTTCCAGGAACAGAGCGAAGAAAAGTTTTCCTGAGTACCCTCATGGAATTAGGAGAGCATCCACAGAGTAGACTCAAAATATCAAGGTGGCCCTGATTGTGCAATCAAATCCCCTCTTGATTTTAAAGCAGGTTGCACATACACTTAAAAACAAGAGTATCTTCGATCACAACGGTCTGGCTGCCATCTTGAGCTCTTTGATCGTAACTTAGGGACATTCCTGAAGGAAGTAACAAACAAACTTAGCCCAGCTCTTACCCAGTCCATCACTTCCACCTTCCAGGGAGGGAAGGAATTAAAGTCATCGTCAATTCGGGGTGGAGCAAATGAAGCGGTCCTATCCACGAGGCAGAAGCTAAGTCCTCTTGAGCATGTTAGATCTGTCCTTTGCCCTAGCAAAATTCTCCTAGGAGTAATCACTTTGGAAGAGAAACATAACCTTTCCCGACACTCAGACGCAGCCATAAAGCACTAAGCAAAGGTTGACATTTCTGCCTTGGGCCCACGGGTAAGCTTCCACGGTACATAAAACAAACAGCTTTATCTTCTTCCTGGTCCTGTTGCTTTCCAGATCCTCCTGAGAAAATTAAGCTGTCATCGTAAATCAGGAAGAACCCCCGACAGAGTTAACTTCAAGAGGTGTTTATTTAATGTTCAGTTCCTGCTTTCTCTGCTGCCATGGCATATTCTCCGATAGCTTCAACCCAGCTCTGCAAATCCATTCAGCTTTTCCAATGAGATGGCAGGCTGCTGAGATGTCTTAACAGCATAGCAGGATTGGAAGTGACCTTTGGAGGTCTTCTACTCCAATCCTCTGCTCAAGCAGGAGATCCTATACCATTCTGGATAAATGTTTATCCGGTCTCTTTTTGAAATCGTCCAGTGATGGAGGGCCCACAATTTCTGAAGACAAGCGGAATGACTCGAATGTCTGTGTACTGGGGAAGCAGAGGCTTTCAGTGGGACCAACAATGGATGCAGAGAGGTGGGGTGGAGAAAGAGAGGTGAGCTAGAGAATACAAAACACAGTATAACAGAATTGAAAGGGACCTTGGAGGTCTTCTACTCCAACTATCTACTCAGGCAGGAGACCCTAGACAAGTGGTTCTCAACCTTTCTAATGCCGCGACCCCATAATACAGTTCCTCATGTTGTGGTGACCCCCAACCATAAAATTATTTTTGTTTCTACATCGCCGGGTGCCGGGGGCATGGCCAAGTGAGTGTGGCCACCAAGTGGGTGTGGCCACCAAGTGGGCATGGCAAGAAAGACAGCCCCGGCCACCATTAATGCTGTGCCACCTCTGCATGTATTTTAATGCATATTTACCCTGCCTTTAAATGTGGGACCAAAATTTACAGAAAGTTAGTAAATAATAAATAAGAACAGGCTGCTTTCATGGCTGGCTCAGGAATTCTGAGAGTTGAAGTCCATGAGTCATAAAAGAGCCAAGGTTGCCTACCCCTGCCCTAGACCATTTCAGACAAATGGCTGTCCAGTCTCTTCTTAAAAACTTCCAGTGTTGGAGCATTCACTGCTTCTGGAGGCAGGTTGTTCCACTGGTTAATTGTTCTGTCAGGAAGTTCCTCCTTAGTTCTAGGTTGCTTCTCTCCTTAGTTAGTTTCCATCCATTGCTTCTTGTCCTGCCTTCGGATGCTTTGGAGAATAGCTTGATTCCCTCTTCTTTGGGGCAGCCCCTGAGATACTGGAACGCTGCTATCATGTCCCCCCTCGTCCTTCTCTTCATTATTTTTTTTTTAACTTAAGGGTTGTTTTTTTTAACTTAAGGGTTTTTTATATGTATATAATGTAATTTCTATCATGCTGTGAGCCGCCCTGAGTTCTCCGGAATAGGGCGGCATAGAAATTAAATTAATAAATAAATAAAAATAAATAAATTAAACTAGACTTTCCCAGTTCTAGCAACCGTTCCTTATATGCTTTAGCCTCCAGTCCCCTGATCTTCTTTGTTGCTCTTCTCTGCACTCTTTCTAGAGTCTCAACATCTTGTTTACATCGTGGTGACCAAAACTGGATGCAGTATTCCAAGTGTGGCCTTCCCAAGGCCTTGTAAAGTGGTATTATCCTTTATTGCTCTAAGTGAATGTTCCAATACACCACCTTCCACCACAGGCTATCCTGAAGGCATCCACCTTCCCCCAAACAACAGTCCGTACATAGCAAAGGGACTCCACAGAGTAGAAGTATGCTCACAGGGCAAGGCCCAGTCCGCCCAGCTAAGCAAGTCCATGAGGCAAACTGTAGTCCACAAGGCAAAATCAAGACACAAGACAAAAGGCAGTCCCTCAAGGCAAAACAAGGCAAAATGCGAAAGGCACAAATCAACGCCGGGGAGCATAAGCCAATGCCAACAATTGTTCGTGGCAAAGACTAACTCCACACAGCTTCTTCTTGAGTCAACCCATTCCAGATGTTCTTTGTGAGGAGGAAGTGAGGTGCACCTCCTCTCAAGTTGCCTCTCAGATCTTCTCTGAGCTTGCCTGTGCTGTGCTCTTCGTGCCCTTGGATCAAGTGGGGGAGGCAGCTGTTCCTCCTAAGAGGGATTCTGCTGCCTATCATCGCCACTGTTTGTCAATAGCCAATCGTCCCCTCTGTCTGTGAGAGCAGGCAGTTCTCCATCAGGTCAACTACCTCTCCCAATGTCTGAGGGGGCCAGGAAAGCATTATCTTCAACCCCTGGCCTCTCATGCCAAAGGAGACATGCCATCCCCATTGAACGATCCCAGTTCCAACTTCTCCTGCTCCTCCTCCTCCAGACTGGGCTCCGATGGGGCCATGACACTGTGGTGGAGCACCCCCACTCCTGAAGGAAAAGCCCTTCCGCTAATTAATTGTTCTCACCGACAGGACATTTTAATTCTAGATTGGATGTCTCGTCGATAAAAGAGTGTTCAACAAAAGCGGCAGTTCATGGCGTAGAATGTACTTTGTGCCAGGTGGCTTGATGGTCACACTTTGCCACAAACGTCAGGCTAGTTTAGCATCTGAATCATGGGACTGTAGAGATGGACTACAGGTAACTCCTCAAATCATGGCCAGTCACTTACATTAAGACGGACAGCCGAAAAGCAACTTACGATCTGGTTCTAAAGTTACAATGGCATCCTCTAGGGCAGCGGTTCTCAACCTTTTTCAGGCCGCGACCCCAACCCGCGCTGCACATGCGCGACGTGACTCCGACCTGCACCACGCATGCGCGATGCGACGGCCTGCATCGCGCATCGCGCATGCACGGTGCAATGGCCCATCTCACGCATGTGTGGCATGACAGCCCATATCGCGCATGCGCATGTGCAGCGCAATGGCCCGCATCCTGCATATGCGGCGCGGCGGCCCGTGTTGTGCATGTGCATGCGTGGCGCGACGGTCCACACCGTGCATGCGCGTACGCAGCACGACGGCCCGCATCACGCATGCGCAGCACATAGCCCTCATCGTGCATGCACGGTGCTACCCCGCGCATGCACGGTGCTGCCCCCTGCGGCGCCTGAGGAAAAGGGGAAAAAATGTCAGACTGCATTGTTTGGCGACCCCCATGAAATGGTCGTTTGACCCCAAATGGGGTCGCAACCCACAGGTTGAGAACCGCTGCTCTAGGGTCACATGACCACATTTAGGGCTCTATGCAACCATTTATAGCTACTGTCAACGCTGCTAACATCGGATGTTTTTGCATTGATAGCAGATGGAAATGTAGCCATCTTTTTATCTTTCACTTTTAGAGTTAGATGATGCTGGGAGGGGGGGGGGATTGTGTGAAATCGTCTAGCTAGACATAACAACACTAAGCTTAACATGAGAATCAAGGTTATTGAGCCCAGAGCTGGTAAAGAATTGGTGGGCTGGAGAACTGGAGAGGAATCCTGCACTTCTGGCTAATTGGGGAATGTGATTTATGACTATTAATTGGAGGAGGGGATTGTGCTTTGATGCTATGTGCCAAGGGAAGGGAATTCAGTTTTTGGCTTCGATTATGCAGTGCCGATGTTATGCTTCTTGATTAAAAGATTCTTTAAAGTAAAACAATGCCTCGATATTCTTTTGAAGAGTTTCATCTATTGCAGTGGTTCTCAACCTTTTTTAGGTTGAGACCCCACTTGCGCCGCCCATGCGCGCTGTGACCCTGACCTGGGTGCGCGCGCGCACGTGCGCGCGTGCGCGCCCCCCGAAAAAAAATGGCAGACCGCAACATGCCGATCTGCGCATGCGCGTGCGACGGCTGATCTGCGCGTGCGCGTGCGACGGCTGATCTGCGCATGCATGTGCGACAGGCTCGAACCACGCATGCGGCGAAGCGCCGAACTGCACATGCGCAGAACCGGCGGGCCCGCCGGCTCCAGACCAGGCCGGCCTCGCCTCCGGCAGGCACACGGAGGAGCAGTCCGGAGCAGGTGGGCGCAAAGCTGCCTCCTTCCCGCTCCGCTCCGCCACGTCCCAGGCCCGGCCTCCAACTCGCCCTCCGGCAGCTGGCCAAGCAGTCGGGGCAGCCGGACCTCGAGGCGGGCCTGCACTGAGGCCAGCTTGGCTGTGGCGAGAGGCGCCCGGCGGCCGCCTCCAGCCCCCAAGTCCGCGCTACGGACTGGCGTCCAGGTCGCAGCGCTCCGCCTGCCAGGCTCGTCCGGGACACCCGCGCTTTCCGCAGGGCCGGCAGTGGCCGCAGGTAGGTAGACGGGCGGCAGGACTGGGGAGCCCGCCCGGGCCAGCTCGCTCTCAGCGCCAGTCCTGCTCGGGTCGGGCCGGCCAGCCAGGCGGGGGGTGTCTGGCCAGGCTCCCCGGCTCCCTTCCCGGCTCGGCCTCCCCACACGCCCGGCTCCCTCCCCGGCTCGGCCTCCCCCCACGCCCGGCTCCTTCCCCGGCTCGGCCTCCCCCCACGCCCGGCTCCCTCCCCGGCTCGGCCTCCCCCCACGCCCGGCTCCCTCCCCAGCTCGGCCTTCCCCCACGCCCGGCTCCTTCCCCGGCTTGGCCTCCCCCCACGCCCGGCTCCTTCCACGGCTCGGCCTCCTCCCACGCCCGGCTCCTTCCACGGTTCGGCCTCCCCCCACGCCCGGCTCCTTCCCCGGCTCGGCCTCCCCCCACGCCCGGCAGGGACTCACCAGTTCATCTTGCCGATCCGCTGGCTGGGCGCCTTACCGCCTGCTTCGGCCGCCGCCGCCAACCGAGGGAGGGAGCTGGCCCGGGCAGGCTCCCCAGTCCTGCCGCCCACCTACCTACCTGCGGCCGCTGCCAGCCCTGCGGAAGGCGCAGGAGTCCCGGACAAGCCTGGCAGACGGAGCGCTGGGACCTGGACGCCAGTCCGTAGTGCGGACTTGGGGGCCGGAGGCGGCCGCTGGGCGCCTCTCGCCACAGCCGAGCCTGTCTCAGTGAAGTGCAGGCCCGCCTCGAGGTCCGGCTGCCCCGACCGCTTGGCCGGCTGCCGGAGGGTGAGTTGGAGGCTGGGCCTGGGATGTGGCGGAGCGGAGCGGGAAGGAGGCAGCTTTGCGCCCGCCTGCTCCGGACCGCTCCTCCGTGTGCCTGCCGGAGTTTTGCGCTGCGCATGCGTGTGCGGATCGGGTCATCGTGCGCGCCGCACATGCACGGTTCGGCCCGTCGCGTGCACGCGACAGGCCAAACTGCGCATGCACCAGCCAAAAAAATAATAAAAAATAAAAAAAAATAAAAAAATAAAAAACAAAATGGCGGCCCGCGGCGTCCGGCGACCCCCGCGAAATGGTCTCACGACCCCAAATGGGGTCGCGACCCCAAGGTTGAGAACCGCTGATCTATTGGAACCATGACAGCTACGTGCAGCCTCACATGACTGCAATTTATCACATTTTCGCCAAAAAGTGAGTATCCTTCACGTTTTTGGTGAAAACACCCCCTAGTGAACAATGGGTTCACTTAACAACCACAGATTCAGTTAATGACTATGGTGATTGGCTCAATGTCCATTGCAAAAACTGGGTCAGCCCGGTGATGACCTGCTTTACAAATGGCATGACTTATGACTGTGGGAAGCCCCCCCCCATTCCCCAGAGAATGAAATTTGGGGGGACTATTAAAAGAGGCAGAATATTATACTTCACCTAGAGGAGAAGAAACATGTTCTCAAAGGCAGAAAGCAAGCAGCCCCAGTCTACCTACTATAGGAGGTAGAAGCCTGATGTCTTTAGAAATGGAGATTTTGTAATCCATTCAGAAAGACTGGGCCACCCTGTTCATACACAAAAACGCTTTCAGCCACATCCCCCACAGAAGGCTGGAGCTGATAGGATTAGAAAAACAAAGACTCCTAAAATCTACATTCCCCACCCAGCTCCAAGGACAGGACAGGACTTCCCAGCCACAATGGGAGTCAGGCAACAATAATTAGAATACTAAAAGGGCACACTCAAGCACAGGTCAAAATACATTTCACAGCAAACAGGCATCCCAATCACAATGTCATGGTTCCGACAGATGTTAGTCTTCAAAGAATTTAAGGCATTGTTTATCTTAAGGCATTGTTTACCTTATAGAATCTTTATTCAAATAACATGGCATCGGCGCGTACATGGTCGAAGCCAAAATCTGAATTCCCCTCCCTTAAACATATAGTATCAAAGCACAATTCCCTCCTCCAATTAACAGTCATAAATCACATTCTCCAATTAGTTTGAAATGCAAACCTTCCCTCCAGTTCTATACCCCACCATTTCTTATCATCTCTTATTTCAAACAACCTTGAAGAATACTCTGCTGCGATGTTGTTATGTCTAACTAATCCCCATACACATTCTTCCCCCTCCTCCTCAGCATCATCTAATTCTAACTCTAAAAGTAACACACAGGTTAAAGAGAAAATGGCCGCATCTTCATATATTGTCAAAGCAAGAACATCCGATGTTAGCAGCGTTGACACACAAAGCCCGGAAAAATGGATAAAAGCCCACCTATTCTCAACTCCATATTGTCAGCTGTCCCAGAACCACAAGCTGTTGTCAGTTCCGCTCATCAATTAACAGAGATCTTCTTTCCTAAGCAGCTAGACTCTATTTTATTTTTCAACGTCTTTCTCCCAGCTTAGAACCGGACCTGATTTTTCTTCCCGCACAGCCTTAATGGCCAGGCTTCATTATCACTCCTGCATTATCAGACTGGTATAACGTCTCCTGCTTGAGCAGGGATTCAACTAGAAGACCTCCAAGGTCCCTTTCAGCTCTTTTATTATGTAATTTTGTATGCGGACTACTCCTTATTCCAACATGTAGGAAGCCCCTTCCACTGGCCTTTGCAACTCCTCATAAAAATTCCCGCTCCATTCTTGGCTCTCTTAATTAGACAGCTCAACCTCCAGAGAGCTCGTTAGTTTGATGGCTTGAGCAGGAACCGAGGAAAGCTGTTCCCTTTCCAAAGATGGAAATTCAGAGGCACTAAAGCAACTCATTAAAGTGTTTTCATCTATTTGACCCAATACATCACAAGGAGCGTTTAAGGGCATTTAACAGCTGGCAAAGTTCTGCCTTGAACTCTACAGCATCTTGAATGCATCCCCCAATCCTAGGTTTAAAGGATATTTTTATTATAATTTGCTCCCCAAGCAGTTACATTTCAGCACAGGTATAAATGACAAAGCAGAGATCTTTTTAAAATGTTGTCTTGCATCGCAGGGCAGAAATACCTGCTTTAGCCTCTTGTTTAGTAGCTGTAAAGGGAGGGGAATGATATTGTCATGTTAATCTAGTTGGAAATCCATGAAGAAGGGAGCTGTAACAACCTTTGTGCCATCTGGACTGATAAAACACAACGGGGAGTGTTCAACTCTGCCTTTGGAATGCATCAAAGCCATCAAAACAAGCAAACAAGACATTTTTGGGAGGAATAATTGAACACAGAACATAGAATCAAAAAGTTAGAAGGGACTTTGGATATCTTGTAGTCCAACCCCCTGCTCAAACAGCAGACCCTATTCCATTCTGGACAGATGATTGCCCAATATCTTCTTAAAAACCACTAGTAATGGAGCACCTACAACCTCTGGAGGCAAGGTGTTCCACTGATCATCTGTTCTCACTGTCAGGAAAGCTCTCCTTAATTTTAGGTTGGTTTTCTCTTTGATAAGCTTCCATCTGTTACTTATTGTCCTGCCCTCAGGTGCTTTGGAGAATAGGTTGACCCCTTCTTGTGTGTGACAGCCCCACAAATACTGGAAGACCGCTATTATGTCACCCCCCCCAGTCCTTCTTTTCACTAGATTAGATATGGTTTATGTAGAAGAAGAAGAAGAAGAAGAAGAAGAAGAAGAAGAAGAAGAAGAAGAAGAAGAAGAAGAAGAAGAAGAAGAAGAAGAAGAAGAAGAAGAAGAAGAAGAAGAAGAAGAAGAAGAAGAAGAAGAAGAAGAAGAAGAAGAAGAAGAAGAAGAAGAAGAAGAAGAAGAAGAAGAAGAAGAAGAAGAAGAAGAAGAAGAAGAAGAAGGGGAGGGGGAGGAGGAGGAGGAGGAGAAGAAGAAGAAGAAGAAGAAGAAGAAGAAGAAGAAGAAGAAGAAGAAGAAGAAGAAGAAGAAGAAGAAGAAGAAGAAGAAGAAGAAGAAGAAGAAGAAGAAGAAGAAGAAGAAGAAGAAGAAGAAGAAGAAGAAGAAGAAGAAGAAGAAGAAGAAGAAGAAGAAGAAGAAGAAGAAGAAGAAGAAGAAGAAGAAGAAGAAGAAGAAGAAGAAGTTTGAACAATTCCTAATTAAAGTACAATCCTTCTACTTGACCCATGGCTGCACACCGAAGAATTAGAACTGTCATGGGAGAAAAATGTTGTATTTTCCTTCCAGGGCCTTTTCTGACCTGTCACTGAAGCAGAAAAAAATAATCCCAGTATATATCAAGCTACAAAATAAACTACCAAATAGGTTTGCAAAGGTGGTAGAATCTCATCTGTGGGAAATGTCAAAGGAGATAGTAAGAGCAAGGAGTGATGGATATAGTCCATCAACAGGGAGAGAAAATAAGAAGCCTGCCTACAATTGTCCATTTTATTTAGATTTGGGAGAGGGGGTTTTGACATTCATCCCTCAACTTCAGGAAAAATCAAGAGTCTGGGAGGCTCCCAAAACCAAGAAGACACATTGTGATTCTTCCAAGCAGTTTACTTTGTTGAAAGAAAAATCTTCATCAGGGTCCAGTCCAAGTCGGGAATAAACAAAATGGAGACTGCTTTAGAAAGAAGGTTGTGGTTTATTGAAGAGCAGAACCAGACAGAAGCGTGGCTCTGGGAAAGCTGACGACATGTAGCTGGGAGCAGTGGGTTTTTATACCTTCTTTGGCTTTTGTGTTTGGAGTTGTTTCCTGTTCCCGTGGCATGAACTTTGACCTGAGCTTTTGAGTGTGCCCTTTTTGGTATTCTGATAGTGGTGGGTTAATCCTATTATGTCCTAAAGGTCATGTCTTTAAAGTTTTTTTGGGGGGGATATAGATTTTAGGGGACTGTCTTTCTAATTTCATCACCTCCAAGCTTCCTGGTCCCAGGTCTTCCTGAATGAATCACCAAATCTGCATTTCTACAGAGCTGGTTTCTGCTGAGTTTCTGGCTAGGGAGAGGGAAGCATTTCTGCCTTTTTAAAGATCTTCTCTATTATTCCTTTGTGGAAATATAATATTCTGCTTTTTTAATATTCCCCAAAATATTTCTTTCTCTGGGGTGGGAGGTGCTGTCCTTCTACACTTTATTGTCCCTCACCTATAGACAGAATCTTGCCAAACTTAAGTAGACTACCATCTCCATAAAGCATATACCAGAGAGCTGGTTGGGAGTAGTGATTAAGATGCTGGCCTATAAATCAAAAGACCATGAGTTCTAGTCCTGCCTTAAGCATGAAACCCGGCTGGGTGACTTTGGGCCAATCACCAGGAGACGGTGAGTTCTAGTCCGGCCTTAGACATGAAAGCCAACTGGGTGGTGTTGGGCCTATCACCGATTAATCAACAATGCTTAAAATAGATAAACTGTATGAATTGTTCCTAGTCTTTGATTAGGGTCTAGAGCCACTGCATCCCTTGGATTGTGTGAATTGACTCAGCTTTTGGGGATCAATCAAAGAGGCACATTTTGTTATGGGGGATTAAATAAGATTAAATTTTGAGATAATTTTCTAGAGAGACTGGAGAACTTTACAAGTGGTGAGCAAGGAAGCTACCCTTCCTCTGGCACCAACAAAATGCATACAAATCTTTGCAAGTGCAATCTCCCCGCTAGGAACAGACAATTTAAAGATTTCTGGGTCTCACAGAGACGAGTGCCGTGATCCTGCTAAAATGTGCCTCCTTATGGATTTGTATAGGAAATTAGCTGTCCTATTATCAGCTCCTTCCAAGCTAACAGTTGAAATCAACAATCCGAAGAACTCATTTGGGGCAATCACATTTGAAATGAAGAGGATCTACACAGCAACTTGGCTGTGAGTGTGTGTGTGTGTGTGTGTGTGTGTGTGTGTGTGTGTGTGTGTGCAGATCCTGCTGTTGGTTCGACCGGATATTTATAATTAATAAATTGTCCTCAGTTGTTACAGACTTACAAAATGCCATTTTATAACGAATTGGGCATAAACGCAACATCGACCTCAATGTCTCTTTCTGCCTTCTGTACAGATAAGGATCTAGGAAGAATCTGCTGTCAGAGTCTATTTCTACATCCAATTAAGTATCACCAGGAAGCCCATTAAGTGGACATGAATGCAATAGCAGATGACACCAGAGAAACTATATAGCCATCATGGTTAATAGCTATGACTAACCTGATCACTCCATAAGGGCTATTGTGACGATTAACAGAATAACACAGTTGGAAGGGACCTTGGAGATCATCTAGTCCAATCCCCTGCTCAGACAGGAAACCCTATATACCATTTCAGACAAATGTCTGTCCAGTCTCTTCTTAAATACTTCCAGTGTTGGAGCATTCACCACTTCTGGAGGCAGGTTGTTCCACTGGTTAATTGTTCTCACTGTCAGGAAGTTTCTCCTTAGTTTCAGGTTGCTTCTCTCCTTGATTTGTTTCCATCCGTTGCTTCTTGTCCTGCCTTCAGGCGCTTTGGAGAATATCTTGACTCCCTCTTCTTTGTGGCAGCCCCTGAGATATTGGAAGACTGCTATCATGTCCCCCCTCGTCCTTCTCTTCATTAAACCAGACATACCCAATTCCAGCAACCATTCCTTCTATGTTTTAGCCTCCAGTCCCCTAATCATCTTTGTTGTTCTTCTCTGCACTCTCTCTGGAGCCTCAACATCTTTTTTACATTGTGGTGACCAAAACTGGATGCAGTATTCCAAGTGTGGCCTTACCAAGGCATTGTAAAGTGGTATTAACACTTCACATGATTTTGATTCTTTCCCTCTGTTAATGCAGCCCAGCACTGTGTTGGCTTTTTTGGCAGCTGCAGCACACTGTGGGAGTGGGAGACTCTATACCATTTTAGATAAATAGCTGTCCAATCTCTTCTTGAAAACTTCCAATGTTGGAGCACCCACAACGTCTGAAGGCATTGTCTTCATTGAACCTAGTCCATGTGATCTGAGCTACTTCACTTTCAACATTTTTCTCCCAAATAGTTATTAACAAGAGAAATAAAATGGTTGGGAAAAAAACAAAAAACAAAAAGATGTTAACGTGTTCAAATCATGACCACCGTCAACTAAATCGAGCTTCCAAGCTTAATCTGCAGAGACTTCTTCTCACATGCTACTTCTTGGTCACGTTGTGGAGTAACTTGATCTTTCTCCTTTAAAATATTATATTTATTTGACCAGATGTCCAAAAGGCGATTTTTTCAGGAGGCAACTGGACTTTTCTTGTTTTTTCTTTGAAGACGTTTCACTTCTCATCCAAGAAGCTTCTTCAGCTCTGAGTGGATGGTGGGGAAGGGAAGGATTTATACTCCTTGCAGAGAGCTGGTCATTTGCCTTCTTTCAGAGAGTCGATGAGGCCACGTGAATCTGTGTTCTCAAGGTCACCTGAGTGGTGCAAATGAGTGTGGAGCCTTCTTGGAACTGCTGAAAGGACCGTGTTGTAGACCGGAGATGGACGATGTTGTACCCCTCAACCTCTGTTGAGGGAGGGGTGTTCAATTTGACCCCTCTTTCAAAGTAGTGGTCCTCTCTGTCCAGAATGTGGACTTTGCTGTCTTCGAAAGAGTGGCGAATGTCTTTTAAAGGCAGATGGATGTCTGAATCTTGTCCTGCTGGATTTGTTCTGCTACGGTGTGCCATGCGTTTATGAAGTGGTTGTTTTGTTTCCCCAACGTACAGATCTGCACATGGCTCACTGCATTGTACTGCATATACCACTTTGCTCAGTTTGTGGCCAGTCTCTCCGCCATTTTACCAGGTGATATTATTTAAGGCTGAGATAAATGCTGTCTCCACGGATTCTCAAAAAATATCCTAGTGGAGAAGAACACATCCCCTTGTCAAGCTGTCAGAGATGGTTCTCCTACACCCTGGGATTTCCCATCATGTTTCTTTCCCCACCCCCCACCCCCCTGGAAGCTTTCTCAGAAGACTGCTAGATGAATAAAATTAATAAAATTGCTCAGAAAAGATTGCCAGACGCTGTCACTGCAGTTGTTGATTAAACATTGGGAGAACCTTCGTAATATTGAAGGCTGCCTGAGGAGATGGGAGTTCTTCTTCCGTGAACACGTTTGAGCCCATCTGTTAGGGATGTTTGAGTAGCACGCAGCTCTGCCCAAGGGATGTTGAAATGGAGCAGTCAATCAGCCCAAAGAATCGACAAGGAAGTCTGGAGAGGACTAAGCAGTCAGAGGAAGTCAAGAGTGAAATGTAGCCAGGGGTTGTTTAGCGATGTTGAAGGAGTCAGGAGAAAACTAACTCAGCAGGTAGGCAAAAGAATGACTGGTCTGAGGAACAACAAGGCAGATGGATGTCAGTGTTGTTTTATTTAATTAATTTATACTCTGTGAGGTGGTGGATGGGGGGGAGAGAGAGGGGAAAGGAGGGAGGAAAGGAGATTGGCCCCAAATCACTAAGCTCAGGGGTAGGCAATCTTGGCTACATCAATGTGTTAAATTTAAATGTGTTGACAAAGAATTAAAGAGAGACTAGCATAGCTATTTTGAGCTATTTAGCTCTCATCAGCTAGCCATATCCTTCTGAGACTCGAACCCGGGCCACTTGCATGTTAGGCAGATGTATTAACCTCTAGGCCAGGGGTAGGCAGCCTTGGCTCTTTTATGACTCGTGGACTTCAACTCCCAGAATTCCTGAGCCAGCCATGCTGAGGGGAAAGGGAGAGGTTTCCAAGCTGAGCCATGCTGGCTGAGGAATTCTGGGAGTTGAAGTCCACAAGTCATGAGGGGACCATAGTTCCCCCATGTTGGCTGAGGAATTCTGGCAGTTGAAGTCCCCGAATCATGAAGGGGGTCATAGTTCCCCCATGCTGGCTCAGGAATTCTGGGAGTTGAAGTCCACAAGTCAGGAGGGGGCCATCGTTCCCCCATGCTGGCTCAGGAATTCTGGGAGTTGAAGTCCACGAGTCATGAGGGAGCCATTGTTCCCCCATGCTGGCTGAGGAATTCTGGGAGTTGAATTTCCATGAGTCTTTTTTTTAAAGAAAATGTTATTGATTTTCTAGTTTTACATTTAAATATTTAAAAAGCAATGTGGCGGCTGAGTTAATCGATGATTCGATAACATAACATAACACCTTTAGTACATATCTCAAACTATTACATTAAATATTTCCTCTCTTTTCCCCTTGGTATTTACTGTCTCATATTTAAACTAATGCAATTCTTATTATATCGATTAAATTAACTTTCTTACATTTATCAATAATTTTAAGTTTATACATAACCTAGTTATTTTAACATTCAATCTTTTTAGATAATCAATGTCTAAAAATGTCTTAGTTCCCCATTAGTATTTAAATTTAATGTTTAATATTTATAATTTCCAAGTTTTAAATAACCCCAATTCCCCTGTGTCACAATTCATCACAAGATCTAATGTTCAGAATACAAATCTTATCTATTTGAATTCTCACCATCTTATATCAACTAATTAATAATACAAAATAACCTTCTTATTTTCTGGTAATTTCCAAATATCTTAAATTTAGTAAATTAGTAAATTTCTCCTATTTCAACATTTAATACTCCCTTTCTTTTTCTCTTAATATCTACTATCTGGGAAATCTAGCAAGCCATATCAGGATGGCTCAGCTGCCAACAAGCCTTGATCAATATTTTCCGACAGTTGAAGTGTCACTTGAAAAGGTCTCTGACAGCTCCTCTTTAATATTGCAACAGATTCCGTTGTGTTACAAAGGAAAACTAAAAGAATCATTTGTTCCTTCAGATCTGATGAATGAGCTGTTCCCCTTGCGTGCAACTTACATATTGCTTTTTCCCTGACTGCATCATTTCCTATTAGGGTCTGAAGTAAGCAAGTAGGAAACTGCTCTGATGAGTAGAGCAGCGGAGATGTTTACAAGACAAAATCTACCGAGAACTGAGCTTGTCTCCAGACAATTCCAGCTTATTGCAATTGGGGGGAGGGGATTCTTCCATCCAAAGTAATTTAGAAGGTAACCCAGTGGTGGGATTCAGCCGGTTCGCACCACTTCGGCAGAACCGGAAGCTATTTTTTTGTTGCCCAGGCCCAGAATGGACTTTCGGAAGTGGCATCCATGCACAGAGAACCGGTTGTTCACATATTTGAATCCCACCACTCCTTCCTTCCTTCCTTCCTTCCTTCCTTCCTTCCTTCCTTCCTTCCTTCCTTCCTTCCTTCCCTCCCTCCCTCCCTCCCTCCCTCCTTCCTTCCTTCCTTCCTTCCTTCCTTCCTTCCTTCCTTCCTTCCCTCCCTCCCTCCCTCCCTCCCTCCCTCCTTCCTTCCTTCCTTCCTTCCTTCCTTCCTTCCTTCCTTCCTTCCTTCCTTCCTTCTTGTGGTTGGATTCAGCCGCTTCGCACCACTTTGGCAGAACCGGTAGCTAATTTTTTGTTGCCCAGGCCCAGAATGGACTTCCGGAAGCGGCATCCACACAGAGAACCAGTTGTTCACATATTTGAATCCTACCACTGAGGTAACCCTGCCAGTTATCCCTCTCTGTGGCGGGGGTTTCTATCATAAATAAGGAATTGCTTTGCCTTCATGCTTGTTTTGTTTACTAGTTACAAGTTCTGTCCTTGTTGGCTTCACAGTTGAATTTCTCTTGTGTAGTCCTAGTGGACAATCACTTAAATATGAGCCAGCCATGTGCGACAACTGCCAAAAAAGCCAGCACAGTCCTAAGGCTGCATCGACAGAGGGACAGAATCAAGACAGGGGGGGAGTTTTAAGAAGAGACTGGACAGCCACTTGTCTGGAATGGCATAAGGTTTCCTTCTCAAGCATGGGGTTGGACACCTCCACGGTCTCTTCCAATTCTGTTATTCTGTCACTCTGTTATTTAAAAAGCCAGCTTGGGTGACAAGATTGTTGCAACAGAGAAGTGAAAATGGATTGGAAGGAGATTAGAAACCAGATAAACTGGGCATGGTTCAGAACTGGTGCTCAGGAAGGTGCTGCTACTATATTATTATTATTATTATTATTATTATTATTATTATTATTATTATTATTATTATTATTATTATTATTATTATTATTATTATTATTATTATTATTATTATTATTATTATTATTATTATGGATCATCGCACAGTCAGCCAGATGTTCAGACTGGATTTGGCATTTTTGTCTACCTATCAAGTCTTTACCAAGGACCTGGAATAGGCAGATGTGGATGTTTGATGGTATTACTGATCTCGTCGCAGGATGGAAGCAGTTCCTAGTAAGGCCGCCTTTTGCAATTGACTAATGGTGAGTTTGTCAATGCCGATGATGGTTTTCAAGTGGTGCTCCAGTTGTTTTGGGATTGCACCCAAGGCACCTATTACTATTGGTACCACCCTTGCTTGCTTTTGCCACCGTCTTTCTATTTCTATTTGTAAGTCTTTGTATTTTATTATCTTCTCCAGTTCTTCCTCATCTATTCTGCTGTCTCCAGGCACTGCCAGGTCCACTATCCAGACTTTTTTGTCTTTCTTATCGACAATTGTTAAGTCCGGGGTGTTATGTTGCAGGTGCTTGTCTGTTTGAATTCTGAAGTTGCAGAGCAGTTTAATTTGATCATTTTCTATGACTTTCTCCATTTTATGATCCCACCAGTTCTTGCTTACAGGCAAATGATATTTCTTGCAGATCTTCCAATGCACCATTGTTGCTACTTTGTCATGCCGCTGCTTGTAGTCAGTCTGTGCGATCTTCTTGCAGCAGCTTACCAGATGATCCACTGTTTCTTCAGCTTCTTTGCATAGGTGGCACTTACTTGCTATCGTCTCAATTTTGACTTTATATGTATTTGTCATTATTATTATTGTTGTTGTTGTTGTTGTTATTGTTATTATTATTTCTAAGATATGAGCAAATCTCCATATACCAGCAAACATATAACAAGCAGATGCTGTAAACCAAAACCATTCTCAGAAACATAAATAAAAATGTAGTCAATAGATCATCATTCTTGCCTCCAGTTTGAGAGAACTTCTTTCCTTGCTATGTTTTTCAAGAGAAGGGGAAAACAGCTAATTTAAAGGGTAAATTATAATTTAATAACCAAAGTTTTTCTACAGTGAATTCTTTGGTCATCTTAGTGTCATGGTGGTTAAGATCGGTCGTCTATGACTGAAACTCAGGAGTGTCAGCGAAGAGATTATAAAAGTCAAGATAGCCACGTGTCCACGTGATCAACCTCCTCCTCCTTCTTTTTACATGTGATGGATGATTCTGGTGGCCATCTTGACTTGTGTGATGCCCCCTGTTGGCTAGACCTCAGAAGGATCTCTCTGCCTCTACAGGTCATTAGCCAGTGAAATAGGCCAGGGGTAGGCAACCTTGGCTCTTTTATGACTCGTGGACTTCAAGTCCCAGAATTCCTGAGCCAGCATGGCTCAGCTTGGAAACCTCTCCCTTTCCCCTCAGCATGGCTGGCTCAGGAATTCTGGGAGTTGAAGTCTACAAGTCATAAATGAGCCAAGGTTGCCTGCTCCTGAAATAGGCTGTCCATGAAACAGTGAGATCTCCTTCACTAGAGATCCTGAAAGAAGAGAATCAGAATCAGAGTAGATTCTGGAAGGGACCTTGGAGGTCTTCTAGTCCAGTCCCCTGCTGAAGCAGGAGGCCCTATATCATTTGAGACAAGTGGCTGTCAAATCTCTTCTTAAAAGCCTCTAGTGATGAAGCACCTATAACTTCTGGTGGCCAGCTGTTCCACTGGTTGATTGTCCTCACTGTCAGGAAGTTTCTCCTTAATTCCAGGTTGCTTCTCGCCTGGATTAGTTTCCATCCATTGTTTCTGATCCTGCCTTCTGGTGCTTCGGAAAATAAATCGACCCCCTCCTCTTTGTGGCAGCCTCTCAAATACTGGAAGACCGCTTGATTGAACAATCGTGCATCATAAATGCTGTAGTAGATCCTGCATCAAGCAGGACTTAGACTAGATCAGGGATGTCCAATCTTGGCAGGTTTAAGACTTGTGGACTGCAATTCCCAGAATTTCCTAGTCAGCATTCTCTCAACCAGTTCTGGAGGATGGATGGCTGAGGGATTCTGGGAGTTGAAGGCCACAGGTCCTAACGTTGCCAAAGTTGGACACCCCTGGACTAGAGGGTCTTTAAGCTTAATTTGAACTCTAGGACTACATGATTCTGGACATTACTTGAAGGGTGCCACGCTAAAGGAAGCTGTATTACAACTAGGGTTGAACAGTTCCCATTACGGAATTTGCAACCCAAGGGATTTAAACTTTTCACAAACGAGCGCCTAAGGCAGACATGTCAAACGCAAGGCCCGGGGGCCGGATGTGGCCCGCAAAGTGGTTTCATGTGGCCCCGCAAAGCCATCTTGGAAACAGTGAGGGAATGGCCCCCACTGCCTTGGCCCTGGCCCTGGCCCTGGCCCAGGCTGGCTGGGAGCCAATGTACAATTTTGTGGTGGAAACTCATTCAGTCTTAGCTCCACAAGGCCATCTAGAAATAGCGAGGAACCAGCCCCTGCTGTGTCGGCCCCAACCCCTGGGTGCATGCTGGGGAGGTGTCATCCTTTGTGAGGAATTAAGAAATGGACCATGCCTTGGCGCTTGCCCTGGTCCCACCCCTTTCTCCCAGAGACCCTCAGATCTGTCCCACTCCTGCCCAGGCCCCCACAGACACCTTTGATGTGAACGATGTAGAGCTGGCCATGCCCACCCAGTAGGCCACACCGACTCCATCCACGCCCACCCAGTAGACCGTACTCACCCTGGCCACACACACACACACACACACACACAGACACACACACACACACACGAGGGCAACCGCAATGCTGATGCGGCCCTCAATGAAATTGAGTTTGATACCACTGGCCTAAGGAGACAAATGAAAAAAAAAAAAACCACATCTCCTTCTGAATGCTACTTTGTTTAAGCACTAGCGGTCTCCGAGGGTCTGCAGATTATTAGGTAGATTAGAATTTTATGCCCCTGCTCATTCCATCACCTGGTTAATGTCTTCCAAATTGTCGGCCAGTAATGTGGTTTCTATTTGTGTAAGCACTCATCGCTCTGAATAACCTCTCAGCACTCGAACAAGGTCACTCTCTGAGCGTTTCAGATGAACTAGAAAGTCAAGTATCTTTCCTTGGTGCTGGCTGGTTATATCAACAGCAGTAAGTTCCCTCTCTGAACACTGGCTGAAAAACCCCATTATCACAAATAATTGAATTGGAGAGCTGAGCAGGACGATGCTGAGAACTTAAAGCCCTCTAAAGCAATGGCTATTCAGGAATCCCTGGAGTCTGGAGTGCAAATTTCAGAGACTGACCTACTCAGTAACAAATTGATATTTCCGTGTCTCTGTGTTTTAGGCTGGCCAAGAAAGCAAGAAAAGATTATAAAATGGAAGCCTGTGGTTTGGGGTTGAACTGTTGAACTTGGTTGTTTGCTTGCAGACTGAGTATTTGGCTAGTCTAAAGAAAAGAAGAAATAGGGGAGACATGATAGCAGTGTTCCAGTATTTGAGGGGCTGCCACAAAGAAGAGGGGGGTCAAATTATTCACCAAAGCACCAGAGGGAAGGATGAGAAACAATGGTTGGAAGCTGATCAAAAAGAGAAGCAACGCAGAATTAAGGAGGAACTTCCTGACAGTGAGGACAATTAACCAGTGAAACAACTTGCCACCAGAAATCGTGGGCACTCCATCACTGGAGATTTTTAAGAAGAGACTGGACATTCACCTGTCTGAGATGGTGTAGGTTCTTCTGCTTGAGCAGGGGGCTAGACTAGAAGACCTTCAAGGTCCCTTCCAGCTCTATTCTATTCTATTCTATTCTATTCTATTCTGTTCTGTTCTGTTCTGTTCTGTTCTGTTCTGTTCTGTTCTGTTCTGTCCTGGTTCTGTTCTGTCCTGTTCAGTTCTATTTCAATATTATTTGATTAAGTTGAGTTTGTGGGTTGGTTTCCAAATGTTTCATTACCAGGCTAGATAACATCTTCATTAGAGTTTAGGAGATGTCTGTGTTAGTGTTCTTCAGTTTATAAAAGCTTCCGGTGTGGGTGTGCAAGGGAGGGTCTTGTGATGGGTCAGGTGTGAATCATCAGTGGGAGGCTTGTGATGGGTCTTGGGATGGGGAGGGTCTGGGTCATTGGGAGGCAAAGTGCTGGTGGGATGGGGGGCTTACGTGGGATGGTTGAGGGCCAGTGCTGACTCTGGTGGGCTGTGAGGTTGATTTGGATCCTGATGTGTTGTAGGCTGGTGGTGGGTCGATGTGTCTGTTGCTGGAATTGCTGGCAGAGGGCCAGGCTTCGAGGAACTCACAGCATGGTGGGTGGTGGCGTGGCCGATGATTTTAGTGATGCTCCAATCGAACTGGTGCTGTTTGGTGTCGGTGTGGGTCAAGTGTATTGTGTATTGTGCAGTACTGCTGCCATGGGTTCTTTCACCAGTTCTCCTTAATCTCACAACATATGGACAGACACAATCGGACACACATAGAGGAGGATTCCCTAGCTTCTGCCTGATGTTATACAGGTAGTTCTCAACTTATGACCACAATGAAACCCAAATTTCTGTTGTTAAGTGAGACATCTGTTAAGTGAGTTTTGCCCCACTTTATGACCTTTCTGCCCACAGTTGTTAACTGACTCACTGCAGATGTTAAGTTAGTAACCTGGTGTCATGGTTCCGACAGATGAAACTCTTCAAAGAACTTCGAGACATTGTTTACCTTAAAGCAGCGGTTCTCAACCTCTGGGTCGCAACACCATTTGGGGTCGAACGACCATTTCACTGGAGTCGCCAAGCACCGCAGTCCACCATTTTTTTTGGGGTCGGCCATTTTTTTTTGGTCGGCCATTTTTTGGGGGGGCAGCCATTTTTTCCCTATCGTGATGCGGGCCGTCGCGCTGTGCATGTGTGGTGCGGGCCCGCCATTTTTTTGGAGGGTCAGCCATTTTTGGGGGGGGTTGGCCATTTTTTTCCCCTATCGCGATGCAGGCCGTCGTGCCATGCATGTGCGATGTGCCCCGTCGCACCGCGCATGCGCGGTGCGGGCCCGCCATCTTTTTTTGCGCGATGCGGGCCGGGGTCGCACCGCGTAAAAGGTTGTGAACCGCTGCCTTAAAGAATCTTTATTCGAGTAGCATGGCATCGGCATGTACATAGTCCTGAAGCCAAAATCTGGATTCCCCTCCCCTGAACACATAGTATCAAAGCACAATTCCCTCCTCCAATTAACAGTCATAAATCACATTCCCCAATTAGCTTGAAATGCAGGCTTTCCCTCCAGTTCTCCAGTCCACCATTTCTTATCATCTCTTATTTCAAAACACCTTGGTTCTCACCCTAGTTACAGTATTGTTATGTCTAACTAAACTCCCATGCACATTCCTCCTACTCCCCCCTCCCCCAGCATCATCTAATTCTAACTCTAATTCTAAGAGTAAAACATAAGAAGGAAAATGGCTGCATCTCCATCTGCTGTCAAAGCAAGAACATCCGATGTTAGCAGTGTTGACATCCGGTTGTTAAGTGAATCTGGCTTCCCCATTGACTTTGCTGGTCAGATGGTCGCAAAAGGGGATCACATGACCCTGGCACACTGCGACTGTCATAAATACGAGTCAGTTGCCAAGTGTCTGAATTTGGATCATGTGACCATGGGGATGCTGCAACGGACGAAAGCGTGAAAAATGATCACTAAACACAACTGTCATGTGATCGCCTTTTTGTGACCTTCTGACCAGCAAAATCCACGGGGAAGCCAGATTCACTTAACAACCCCGTGGCTAGCTTAACAACGACAGTGATTCACTTAGCAAATGTGGCAAGAAAGATTGCCAAAGGGGGCAAAACTCACTTAACAACCCTGGGCTCCATTCAGTGGTGGGATTCAGCCGGTTCGCACCACTTCGGCAGAACTGGTAGCTAATTTTTTGTTGCTAAGGCCCAGAACAGACTTCCAGAAGTGGCATCCATGCAGAGAACCGGTTGTTGATATATTTGAATCCCACCACTCCTTCCTTCTCTCCTTCCTTCCCTCCTTCCTTCCTTCCTTCCTTCCTCCCTCCCTCCCTCTCTCCCTTCCTTCCTTCCTTCCTTCCTTCCTTCCTTCCTTCCTTCCTTCCTTCCTTTCTGTGGTTAGATTCAGCCAGTTTGCACCACTTCGGCAGAACCGGTAGCTAATTTTTTGTTGCTCAGGCCCAGAACGGACTTCCAGAAGTAGCATCCATGCAGAGAACCAGTTGTTGACATATTTGAATCCCACCACTCCTTCCTTCCTTCCTTCCTTCCTTCCTTCCTTCCTCCCTCCCTCCCTCCCTCCCTCCCTTCCTTCCTTCCTTCCTCCCTCCCTCCCTTCCTTCCCTCCCTCCCTCCCTCCCTCCCTTCCTTCCCTCCCTCCCTCCCTCCCTCCCTTCCTTCCCTCCTTCCTTCCTTCCTTCCTCCCTCCCTCCCTTCCTTCCCTCCCTTCCTTCCTTCCTTCCTTCCTTCCTTCCTTTCTGTGGTTGGATTCAGCCAGTTCGCACCACTTCGGCAGAACCGGTAGCTAATTTTTTGTTGCTCAGGCCCAGAACAGACTTCCAGAAGTAGCATCCACGCAGAGAACCAGTTGTTGACATATTTGAATCCCACCACTCCTTCCTTCCTTCCTTCCTTCCTACCTTCCTTCCTCCCTCCCTCCCTTCCTTCCTTCCCTCCCTCCCTCCCTCCCTTCCTTCCTTCCTCCCTCCCTCCCTCCCTCCCTTCCCTCCCTCCCTCCCTCCCTCCCTCCCTTCCTTCCTTCCTTCCTTCCTTCCTCCCTTCCTTCCTTCCTTTCTGTGGTTGGATTCAGCCAGTTCGCACCACTTCGGCAGAACCGGTAGCTAATTTTTTGTTGCTCAGGCCCAGAACAGACTTCCAGAAGTAGCATCCACGCAGAGAACCAGTTGTTGACATATTTGAATCCCACCACTCCTTCCTTTCTTTCTTCCTTCCTTCCTTCCTTCCTTCCTCCCTCCCTCCCTCCCTCCCTTCCCTTCCTTCCTTCCTTCCTTCCTTCCTTCCTTCCTTCCTTCCTTCCTTCCTTCCTTCCTTCCTTCCTTCCTGTGGTTGGATTCAGCCAGTTCGCACCACTTCGGTAGAACTGGTAGCTATTTTTTTGTTGCTCAGGCCTAGAACGGACTTCCGGAAGTGGCATCCACACAGAGAACCAGTTGTTCACCTATTTGAATCCCACCACTCCTTCCTTCCTTCCTTCCTTCCTTCCTTCCTTCCTACCTTCCTTCCTTCCTTCCTCCCTCCCTCCCTCCCTCCCTCCCTCCCTCCCTTCCTTCCTTCCTGTGGTGGGATTCAGCCGGTTCGCACCACTTTGGCAGAACCAGTAGCTAATTTTTTGTTGCTCAGGCCAAGAACGGACTTCCAGAAGTGGCATCCACGCAGAGAACCGGTTGTTCACCTATTTGAATCCCACCACTGGCTCCATTGTGGTTGTAAGCCGAGGACTACCTTTACTATGAAGGCAAAGTAGCTGTTATCAACTGGAAGGCCCTCATTTTGAACGAGGGTGGAATAAAAGGCTTTCCAATTTCTTGAAGACGTTCTTTACCAACTCATGCCCCGGCCTCATAAGCTGAATTCTTCAAGACAAAAAAAACTCTCTCTGCAATCCAGTTTCTGAAAATTACTTGCAGCTGGTGCTATTGTGAAGCTGGGAGATAACCGAAAGCTACTGAAAACTATCATCCATTTAATTGGTTACATTAAAGAAACAAATTGACAGCAATCAAGCCGACATCTAAAAGGTAGAAGAACAACAAAGATGAAACGTGAAGAGCTAGATTAATTTTCACTGAGTGGAGGGGAGGGGGTAAGAAAAGCCCACACCCCTCCCACGATAGGCTTCTGGTGAATTATGCATTCTTCATAAACTTTAATCAATTTAAAACTCATTTTCAACGATTTTAACTTTACTTACTCGTGAATGACTGGAAATTATTCCACACATCAGCTGCGCTTAAGAGACGAAAAATGTCACGCACCAATAAAAGTGGAAAGTGTTGCTCCAAAAGTGACTCTTTTATGATGGAGTTAATTCATTCTGTCTATTTCTTTGACCGTGCTGAGAAGTTTAGTTTGTTCCTAAATGCATCTGCCTAAGTGCAAGCTCTTAGTAAACTCTTCACGTATTTTTAATTTCAGGTAAATGCGTATAGAACTGAAGCCGTAATATGGCTTTTAATAAGTACCTAGTTTGTTTGCATTTGAAACGTGGTTTCTGCCGTTCAGATTCACTCAGGAAAAGTTGGCTGTTTTCCTATATGCATTTTCCTATGTACATTTTATTACCAGTACAAGTAACACATCATCAATGCGTTAAATTTAAATGTGCCAACAAAGAATTAAAGCAGCGGTTCTCAACCTGTGGGTGGCGACCCCATTTGGGGTCGAACGACCATTTCACGGGGGTCGCCAAACAACACAATCCGCCATTTTCCCTCCTTTTCCTTAGCTGTGCTACTCCCCCTTATTCTATTGGCTTTTGAAAGCCAATAGAATAGACTCTCTTGAATAGAGTCTAATTCTATTGGCTTTCAAAAGCCAATAGGAATTGTCCAGGCTGTCTCTGCCCTGCTGAGCCAGCCAAAAGTCCCAGTCTGCAAACGGGGCTGCAAGTTGTCTGCAGAGAAGGCGAGCTCTCCGGAAGTTTCCACCCCTCACTGCTGAGTAGCTACTAAAACTGTAAGTAAAAGAGGGCCAGGGGTTGGAGGTGGGAGGCCGGCAGGCGCAGGGAGGGTTTTTGGTACGCATGGGGCCTAGCGGGTTTTTTACCTCCCTTGGGCTGGGCCAGCTGGTGGCCCAGCCTGTGGTCGCCCTGTGCCATCGCTGCCGCAGCCGCCCACGAGCACCTGGGCCTGCCTGCCGCCGCCCTGAACGGGTGGCAGAGAAGGTAAGGCTAGCAGGGCAGTAACGGGCGTAGGGAAGGTTTTTGGCTCCTGTGGGGCCCGGCGGGTTTTTTACCTCCCTTGGGCTGGACCAGCTGGTGGCCCAGCCCATGATCACCCTGCACTGTCGCTGCTGCGGCCGCCCAGGAGCGCCTGGGCCTGCCTGCCACCGCCCCGAACGGGCAGCAGCGAAGGTAAGGCTAGCGGGGCAGTGGCAGGCACAGGGAGGGTTTTTGGCATGCATGGGGCCCGGCGGGTGTCTTACCTCCCTTGGGCTGGTGGCCCAGCCCGTGGTTGGCCTGCGCTGTCGCCGCCACGACCGCCCAGGAGCACCTGGGCCTGCCTGCCGCCGCCCCAAACGGGTGGTGGCCTACGCCTCGGCCGGCGCAAGGGGCAGCACCACACATGTGCGGTGCAGGGGGTAGCACCACGTATGCGCAGCGCAGGGGGTAGCACCACGCATGCACGGCGCAGGGGGTAGCACCACACATGCGCGGCTCTTGACAGGTCGGGGTGACGGCCTGAAAAAGGTTGAGAACCGCTGAATTAAAGGGAGACTAGTATAGCTATTTTGAGCTATTTAGCTCTCATCAGCTAGCCGTACCATTCTGAGACTCGAACCTGGGCCACTTGCATGTTAGGCAGATATATTAACCTCTAGGCCAGGGGTAGGCAACCTTGGCTCTTTTATGACTCGTGGACTTCAACTCCCAGAAATCCTGAGCCAGCCATGCTGAGGGGAAAGGGAGAGGTTTCCAAGCTGAGCCATGCTGGCTCAGGAATTCTGGGAGTTGAAGTCCACCAGTCATAAAAGAGCCAAGGTTGCCTACCCCTGCTCTAGGCTAACATCATCAATTTACAAAAGAGTGAAGTTTCCTGATTGCGCAATATGTAACAGCTTACCCTGCTTGTTTTGGCTGGAGTGTACCTTTTTTCTTGATGAAGATATTGTCCTCTTTTTTATAGTATAGTGACCAAAATTGGTTGCAGTATTCCAAGTGTGCTCTTGCTAGGGTTTTATAAAGCGGTACTAATACTTGAAACTAAAGTTGTGTAGATTATATCCACCGTCAAGGAAATGCCATTAAAGATATAATTTCTTTATTCTCGGGACACATGGTATCTACAAGGTCCTGAGTAATTTTTTTTATCCAAAATTGTCTAAGGCTGTCTTCACAGACTGCCTCTTTTCCCTGATTAGAACGTCATCCTTGATTACAATTCCCATACATTCTCTAGGCCAGGGTTTTTCAACCTTTTCACCCACTGTACCACTTTTAGGATATGGCAACATCCGAGTACCATCAGTCACCTAGCAAGGTGTCATAAACTTGATGACCAAAACAAAAAAGGAAAAAAGTGATAAAGTACAGGTAGTCCTCGACTTACAACAGTTCACTTAGTGACTGTTCGAAGTTACAATGGCACTGAAAAAAGTGCTCCCCAAGCCACAGCCGAGCAAGACAGCACCCAGCGGCACTCTTCCTCCTGTCCAAGGTTTTCATTGTTGTGAGCATTTCTGTTGAGAATTGGCAACGGGGTGGGGTGGGGGGGTGTTTGGTTTTTATTCCCCCTCTCTGCTGGGTGGTTGCAGCAGGTTTTGGTCACTTCACATTATTATTATTATTTATTTAATTTCTATGCCGCCGTATTCCGGAGAACTCAGGGTGGCTCACAACATGATAGAAATCACAGTAAAATACATGAATATAAAAACCCCTAAGTTAAAAAAGAAAAACCAATCATTCCACAAACATACACACAAACATACACTGGCTAGGGGCAAGGTGTTAGCTGCCCCAGGCCTGCTGGCAAAAGTATGTTTTAAGCAATTTATGAAAGGCGGAGAGGGTGGGGGCGACACGGATCTCCGGGGGAAGTTGGTTCCAGAGGGCCGGAGCCACAACAGAGAAGGCTCTTCCCCTAGGCCCCGCCAGGCGACACTGTCTGGCTGATGGGACCTGGAGAAGGCCGACTCTGTGGGCCCTAACCAGCCGCTGGGATTTATGAGGCAGCAGATGGTCCCGTAAATAACCTGGTCCGATGCCATGTAGGGCTTTATAGGTCATAACCAACACTTTGAATTGGGTTCGGAAACCAATTGGCAGCCAATGCAGCTCGCGGAGTGATGCCGAAATGTGGGCATTTCTAGGCAAGCCCAACACTGCTCACGCGGCTGCATTCTGCATTACCTGAAGTCATTTGCTTAAAATAAACAGCATGAGCCTGGCATGGAAACTGTTCTGTCCCAGCCTACGTGAGTCCTTATTATGCTCACAAGGAGAAACCCCTCTTCCAAGAAACAGGCAGGAACCACAAGAAAAACCAATCCTCTTTTATTACTCACAGACCTGAGTCAATGTCCAAGGCAAACAAACACAGTCCACAGAAACTCGATCCTCAACACGAACGGTTGCCTTTGGCAACCAGCACCTCCCACACCTTCCCTTTTATTATGCAGCCAAGGCGTGGCTTCCTAATGCCTTCTCCTTTGCCTTTGGAGCCGCCCCATTGCATTCCTGTTCTACTCGCTTCTCTTGCCTGCGCATTTCTGCATTCGGGATTTGTCCCAGCTGTTCTTCATCACTGTCCAACTCAGACTCCCAGCACAGCTGTGTCTCAGCCTGAGCGCAAGTAGAGGGGCCAGGCTCCTCATCAGACTGTAAGTCTTGAAGCTCCTCAGAGCCTTCCTCTGACTCTGATGTCACTCCAGGCCCCTCCTCTTCCTCCTCTGATCCCCCAGACTCAGCCACCGGGTCCACTGGATGGCGAGGAATCACAACAGAAACAGTGACATCAGAGATAATCAAACACAGGCATCTTAGCAAGTCACTTGCTAAGTGACTCTGTAGTTAAGTGACTCTGGCTCTTCCCCGTTGACTTTGCTTGGTCCGAAGATCACAGGAGAGGAATCACGTCAGTCCGGAACATGGCAACCATCATAAATGTGAGACAGTTGCCAAGGGTCTGAATTTTGATCATGTGACCACGGGGTCCTAAGTGTGAAAACTGTCACTTCAAACAGTCACTGTTGTAAGTCAAGAACTACAATACCTGCAAAAAAAAAACTGGAAAGGAGGGAAAACCTAGGAGGGAATCTGAACAGCGCAACAAGCCCAAGGTGAAAAGAGATGGAAGTGTGGGCTCCTTATGAAGATTGCTCCATTTGTGCCAGGGGGCCCACAAGAATGTCATCTTTTTATGCACTCTAATAAAATCCCGGCCATAATTCTCTCTCGGCAGTCCTAGGGGTACCAGCCAGTCCGGAAGGCCTGCCCTCACAATCACCTTTAAGGAAGAGTGGAAGGAATTATGGCTGCTTTCTCGCATATCTTTGGAGAGGCATAAAGCTCGCAGCGTCTAGAGGCTTTGGACAAGAGGAGATTTAAAGACCTACAAGGGCCAGTGTGTGTGTGTGTGTGTGTGTGTGTGTGTGTGTGTGCATGGTGCCACTGTGTGGCTCCTGAGAAGGAGCAACTGAAGGAGACATAACTCTAATTGTGGGTCTTGGAAGTGAATCAGTAAAAGGATACTCATCCTTTTAGACTCTCCCTCCCTCCCTCCCTCCCTCCCTCTCTCTCTCTCTCTCTCTCTCTCTCTCTCTCTTTCTGTATCTATCTATATCTATTCTCTATCTGTCTGTCTGTCTGTCTGTCTGTCTATCTACTATCAACTATCATCTATCATCTATTTCTATCTCTCATCATCTATCTATCCATCTATCTATCAATCAATCATTTATCTATCTATTACCTACCTATCTATTACCTATCTATCTATCTATCTATTACCTATCTATCTATCTATCTATCTATCTCTATCATCTATCATCTATATCTATCATCTTCTATCTATCAATCATCTATCAACTATCATCTATCTAGCTATCTATCATCTATGTATGCATGTATGTCTGTCTGTCTATCTATCTATCTATCTATTACCTATCTATCTATCTATCTATCTATCTATCTCTATCATCTATATCTATCATCTATTTATCAATCATCTATCAACTATCATCTATCTATCTATCTATCATCTATGTATGCATGTATGTATTGTATCTATCTATCTATCTATCTATCTATCTATCTATCTATCTATCTATCTATCTATCTATCTATCTATCTATCTATATATATATATATCTATATATCTATCTATCTATCTATCTATCTATCTATCTATCTATCTATCTATCTATCTATCTATCTATCTATCTATCTATCTATCTATCTATCTATCTATATATATATATATATATATATATATATATATATATATATATATATCTATATATATATATATATATATATATATATATATATATATATATATATATATATATATATATATATATATATATATATATATATATATATATATATATATATATATATATATTATCTATCATTTATATCTTCTTAACCGCCCATCTCCCGCGCAAAGGGGCTCTGAGTGGCTTAATGATGGAATATATGTTGGAAGTTTAATTGGGGTGCCAGCTGTTCAGTTTTCATGCTTTTAATACCCTTGACCAAAGATCAGTACATTCCTTCTATCTGGGATGGTCGTCCTCTTCCACCGAAGGCGCAGCTTTGGGAGGGACGCACATGGAGCCGTGAGGGAGGAAGGGGACACCCGCCTAGTCAGCCAGACCAGCCGAATCAACCCTGGCGATCAGATGTCACAGCCAGATTGCCCTCACATCCCATGCTTTGAATAGATTTGATACGGTGTCCTGTAGTTTTAGGAGCGATATGGCTTTCATCGTTGATTGAGAGCTGTCCAGAGTTTGATATAAGATGAGCGGCTATATAAATGGTTTTTTTAAAAAAAAGAAAGAACTAATACTTCTGGGTCTCCTTGAGCAGGGAGTTGGACTAGAAGACCTCCAAGGTTCCTTCCAACTCTATTATTCTATGTTGTATGAATGCAGGGCTCCTTTCAAGGGTAGTTGCCTTTTTTATTTATTGCAATACCCTTATTTAAAGAAAGGTGGCGCAGTGGCTCAGTGGTTAAGACGCTAGGTTTTTCGGCTGGGCAGTTCAGGTTTGAGACCCAAGTCCATGTGACAGGATGAGCTCTCGTCCTCACCTCAGCTTCTGCCAACCTAGCAATTCAAAAGCATGCAAATACCAATAGACAAATACCGGTAGGTATTCCTTCAGTGACATCATACAGTCCACATAACTGCAGAAAGGTCTTCTGACAGAGCTATCTCAATGGCCTTGAAATGGAGATAAGCACCATCTGCTATAGTCAGCAATGACTAGCGGAGTCAAATCTGCAGGGACTCCTTTGCCTTACCTATGTAAAGAAAAGCTATTTATTCTGTTCTTGTATTGAAAAACAGGTCCTTTTCATGGCTTCGACTTCTTTTCAGGTTTGCAAAGACAGGAATGTGGCAACTGGTGTCCACTCCTCGTCGTCCACCCTCGATGTTTGTTGTTCTGTTCGGGAAGAAAGAGAAGTGTCAAAGGTGAAACTCTGGCAGCTATGTACCTCTCTGTTTCAACTTGCCTTTAGATTAAGAGGGAGGGGTGTTACGTTCAAGTGGGTAGATGGAGAAACGAAACTTCTTCGATTCGGCTGCATGCAGTGAGAGCCTGAAGCTCGGTCAAGGACACCAGAACAGGTGTGGATTTGAAGCAGACGGTTCCCATAATGAAGCAGATCGGTTGATATGGATTACGTAAGATGTTGGGGGTTTAGCTGGAAAACTACTGTTTAAGAAAAATCAAAGGTACAGGTATAGTATAGGTGGTACCTTGCTCAATAGTAGCAACTGTGAGAGGGATCTTGGAGTCCTAGTGGACAATCACTTAGATATGAGCCAGCCGTGTGCTGCAGCTGCCAAAAAAAGCCAACACAGCGTTAGGCTGCATCAACAGAGGGAGAGAATCAAGATCACATGAAGTATTAATACCACTTTACAATGCCTTGGTAAGGCCACACTTGGAATACTGCATCCAGTTTTGGTCACCACAATGTAAAAAAGATGTTGAGACTCTAGAAAAAGTACAGAGAAGAACAACAAAGATGATTAGAGGTCTGGAGGCTAAAACATAGAAGGAACAATTGCTGGAATTGGGATGTCTAGTTTAATGAAGAGAAGGACGGGGGGGACATGATACCAGTGTTCCAATATCTCAGGGGCTGCCCCAAAGAAGGGGAACTCAAGCCATTCTCCAAAGCCCCTAAAGGCAGGACACAAAGCAACGGATGGAAACTGATCAAGCAGAGAAGCAACCTGGAACTAAAAAATTTCCTGATGGAGAACAATTAACCAGTGGAACAACCTGCCTCCAGAAGCGGTGAATGCTCCAACACAGGAGGTTTTTAAGAAGAGACTGGACAACCATTTGTCTGAAAATGGTATAGGGTTTCCTCCCTGAGCAGGGGGTTGGACTAGATGACCGCTAAGGTCCCTTCCAACTTTATTATTATTATTATTATTATTATTATTATTATTATTATTATTATTATTATTATTATTATTATTATTATTATTATTATTATTATTATTATTATTATTATTATTATTATTATTATTACTATTATTACTATTACTATTACTATTATTATTACTATTATTATTATTACTATTATTATTATTACTATTATTGTTACTATTATTATTGTTATTATTATTATTGTTATTATTATTACTATTACTATTATTACTATTACTATTACTATTATTATTATTATTATTATGTCTATGAATTGGTATTGGAACCTCAGCGTTAGTTTTGCTTCAACATAACAAAGCTGTGTATTCAATAAACAGTAAGGTTTTGGGAAAACAAAATGAACTTGGAGTTTTATTTGGATTCTCCAGCTGGATGTTGATAAGAGTGTTCTGAGAGCTGGAAATTTAGCTGAAGGCCACTGCGAGGATTGTACTTGCCAAACACCGGAAAGAAAAAAAATGATGCCGACTGTCGAAGAATGGATTTTGAAATTGACTAAATTAAGGGAGATGGCAACATTAACTGCTTTGATTAGAGATAATGGAGCAGACAGCTTTAATAAGAGAATCTGGACTTTCTATGCGCTAAATATAATAACAGATAGTTAACGGAGGGATTGGAAGATTAGCGTAATGTTTAGCTCAACCTGTTGACTGCTTTTTCTTCTTTCTTCTTTTATATAAAGTCCACAGTATATATAAAAGAAGAAGAAGAAATGTACATTTGTAAAAGGGGGGGAGAATTTACTGCTTTTCTTTTCTTTCTGCACCCAGCCATATTCCTACATGTTAAATGTGAAATTTAATTGATCACTTTTTCCTCTTTTTCTGCACGCTGTTTTTTTCCTTTTTTTTAATTGAATATTTATTTATTTATTTATTTATTTATTTATTTGACTTATATGCCACCCTTCTCCCAAGACTCAGGGCGGCTCACAGCAAAAATACAAGTACAAAAATATATTATAATAATAATAATAATAATAATAATAATAATAATAATAATAATAATAATAATAATAATAAAGTTGGAAGGGATCTTGGAGGTCATCTAGTCCAACCCCCTGCTCAGGCAGGAAGCCCTGTACCATTTCGGACCAATGGCTGTCCAGTCTCTTCTTAAAAACTTCCAGTGTTGGAGCATTCACCGCTTCTGGAGGCAGGTAGTTCCACTGGTTAATTGTTCTCACTGTCAGGAAGTTTCCTTTGCTTTTGTTTTGTTTCATTTTGTCTGTTTTACTGTTTTGCTTTTTATCTTTCAGGATAAAATAATAAATTGTGTTTTTTTAAAGAAAGGAAATTTAGCTGAAGGCAACTCCTATCCCAGCAATTGCAATGTGTTGCATTAAAGGCAGATAGATAGATAGATAGATAGATAGATAGATAGATAGATAGATAGATAGATAGATAGATAGATAGATAGATAGATAGATAGATAGATAGATAGATAGATAGATAGATAGATAGATAGATAGATAGATAGATAGACCTGTAGCTACACAGATGAATGGATGAATGAATGGATGGATGGATGGATGGATGGACAGAGACACAGGGCTTTTTTTCTCACAGAATGCCCAGAACGGAGTTCCAGCACCTTTTTTGGATGGAACCTTGTAGGATAGGCAAGGCGGGTTGTATGACATTTGTGAGTTCCAGCACCTTTTTTTTTTTTTACAAAAAAAAGCACTCCATATATACAGAGAGAGAGAGAGAGAGAGAGAGAGAGAGAGAGAGAGAGAGAGAGAGAGAGAGAGAGAGAGAGAGAGAGCTGTGCAACCCATGGAACATTGTAGGATTGGGCTGCAGGTATGCTAAGAGCTCCTGCTGGCTTCAGAACAGAAGGAAAACGCAACAAGGGAGCTACAGATATGGATGTGTCTAAGACATTCTCCGGATGAGGTTTTTTCCTGTATCTTTTTATTTTTGCTCCGTGTTGAGTTCTGACTGCATGTCTAAGACACCAAACGTGTCCCAGATCACTGCAGGGTCAGGATCAAAATCAAATCAATCAGTGTCAGTATGTTAGCAATAAAAAGACTTCACTGGCAAGCTAAGCCCCTGCCACAAAGATCTCCCAGTAATGTACAGATGATGGGGAGAGATTCCTGTCTGTCGGAGTAGTGCAGAATCAGGAGTCACAGAAGGGGATATTTTGGGAAGGAGGTATTCCTCCCTCAACCAGATGCCCTTCAGGTATGAGGTGCCTGTGACAAGTTGGCAACTCTGGGGCCTGGAACCCCAAGGCAGCAGTCTGAAGACCAGCCTGAGCCCACTGGCAAGGGGCAAAATTTCTTAATCTTACTGTGAGTATGAGAGGGGGGAGAAAGAGAGGGGAGAGGAGAAAAGGAGAGGAGAGACAGGGAGGGAGGGAGGGAGGAAGGAAGGAAGGGTGAGAGAGGGAGGGATGGAGGGAGGAAGGAAGGAAGGAAGGGTGAGAGGGAGGGGACGGAGGAAGGGAAAGAAGGAAGGAAGGAAGGAAGGAAGGAAGGAAGGAAGGAAGGAAGGAAGGAAGGAAGGGTGAGAGAGGGAAGGACAGAGGGAGGGAGGGAGAGTGGGAAGGAAGGAATACAAAGGGATGGAGGAAGGAAGGAGGGAGGGAAGGAAGAAGACACAAGGAGAGAGAGGAGAGACCGAGGGAGGGAGAGAGGGTGGGAAGGAAGGAAGACAGGGATGGAGGAAGGAAGGAGGGAA